>CAJUYG010001770.1:0-12163 GCA_910591675.1 Galerucella calmariensis | reverse complement strand
GTCACATGTCACGTCAACACGTGTCACGTCAAACGTCACGTGTCACATCGCGCCGCCATTTTTAATCCCTAATTATTTTGTGTTGCAACAGTCCGCCATTTTTAATCCGTTATTTTAAATTGAAAAAATTTTGTTTTCTCCTGGGATCGAACCCGGGTCCTTCGCATTCATAGCTATACGCCTAACCCACTCAGCCATGGAACTCTCCGAATATTAGATTCGAAAAAAGGTAGTGTTGCTGCGAAGGAGTGTATGCTGTAATAAGTGTGACAAAGAAGGTAGGAGTTGGACAGAGAAAGTATTCGCACCGAAAGATCCGTAAAATGTGACGTAATCGAGAAAGATCCGTTAGGATGATAAGACAGCGCGCGCACCGTACGCTTCTTACTGTAAAATGTGACGTAGTCGAGAAAGATCCGTTTGGATGATAAGGCGGCGCGCCAGATTAAAATAACATCGTGTCACCGGAGCCGGAGTGTTCTTTTGTAATATGTCTTCAGAAGAGTGCAGTCATCGTTTTGAGGAGTTCATTAAGAATATTGATAAATTAGACATTGCTTTTTACGAAGATAAAAGTGAGGTTATAAATCAACTGAAAAATCTCAGTTTATCTGATAAGGAAGTGACGTGGAGAAGTCTTCACTGGTTGCCTGAAGAGTTCCAAGCCCGTAGACTACCGCAAACTACTTATCCGTTAAGACGTATTCAACCTACACCATGTTCAACAGAACAGAAAAGGATATAAAAAATGAAATTAATAACGTTTTCGCCATGTCATGTGTAATATTAGTAGCTGTATTTGTTTTAATTTTAAAAATTGTAAAACGAAAATTCCAATCTTCATGTAATATAAAAGTTGATGAATATACAGAGTGTTTCAATAAAACCCATGTTTTTTAAAAAAAACTTTATTTATAATGGTAATACAGTATTTGAAAACCAGTGGCGGAGGCGTTGTACATTTCTTTCGGTACACGAATATACTCCAGTGGCGTGGCAGGGGTTTGGATCGTGGACAAAGTTTCCTGTTTCACACGGCGTACCATCAAATTTGCAAACGTCAATAATATGTGGAAAAATACCGAAAATGTGACATTTCTTTTGCAGAAACTCGGCTTTCTGTTGTCCTCGAACGTAAATGTAGTCTGCGGCATACAATAACTTGCTTTCTAATATTTCATTTACTTTAGAATATTCTACATCTCCTGAAGAGTATCGAATGCCGTGCACATTTCTTTCCAAGTATGATGTGGTCTTTTTGTCCTCGTTGCTTAATGTGGAAAACGGTTGCGGTGGTAAAAATATGTAATGTGAACTTTTGAAGCCAATTTCTATGGTGAGCTCTTTGGCAACGAAAAGGCCGTCTACGACAAAACCTTGAATGTCTACGAATGCTACTCTCATGTTGACGTCTGCTCGAACACTAACTCTGATCAGCAACTAGTTCAAGCTTTTAACAATTTCGGTGAGGGGGAAGTATTCCATCACGCAATCGTGAATTATGATGCAATAGACTTTGGTATTTTCGGGAAAGCCTATGTTTGCTTCAATGTCAAGTTTTACATCGACTGTGGACGCCTTCATGCTTTCCTCCTGTTTCGAACAATCGATAACAAACAATGCCCGTTTCTTGAAAGAAGAATAATCCAGCAGGGGGCGCTTCTGTGTGGAGTTTGCGTAGTTGGGATAGAATTCAGTGTAGTTAAAATAGGCTTCATTGTAGTCAGTTTTAGCGAAATCCAATTGCATTCTTTCATTGGGCCAATAGTCACCATTAAGTGACAGTCTTATACTTTGTACGTCGGCATTGTCAAATAAAGTCGGGTCAGCTGTACTCAAGTTACGTTTGTCGGTTTGAAAGAAAACAATAACAAAACGAGGTCTTTCAACTGAAGTGGATGTCTTGACAGCCCAAACTTCACGTCTTGCTCCTTTAGTAATTGAGGGTAATTCGTGTAACTCCCACTTCCTAAATGGAATAACTATAGGTTGATCTTTTTGAATGGATTTCATGAGATTTAATTTTATATCGTCATTAGGAAAGATATGTTTAACTTTCAGTTCAACGCTTGTAATGTTAATTTTAGCTGTTGTAGTGGAGAGCGTTCCAGAGACATTCTTTTCAGTAATATATAAGCAATCATTATCATTTCGTGCCCGAACTAGTCGTATTGTTTGACGTCCACATGTAATCATGGAATAATCGTTGAAAATGTTAAAAATATGTTTGAGAGGTATTTGAAGGTTGAAGGACTTGTCGCTAACATTCAGAATAGGATCTTTCGGGTAATTCCAGCCGGCTATAGCCATATGATTGGAATCTTCTTGGTTATAACAAGTCATAGCACGTACGGCACTCACTATTCCAGGATCCCGAACTGTTTCCATTTCCCTGGCACTTTCACTGTACGTACATGAATCGAATAGAAAGGCTCCAACATTATTTGCTAATTTTACGTCACCAGCTCCGTGTGTTTCAAGCGAACCTTTAATGCACAACAATGTTTCGCTCATTGCAAAGAACGAATCAACTTGATTAATGCTAAACTCCACAATGTCACTGCAATTGAATGACTTTATAAATGGAGCATAGGTTCTGTATTCAGCCTTACGAATTGAATCATCAAACATCGGCTTACGGTAGATATCAAACATTGGAGGTATGTTGTCGTTTTGGCGTTGACGTTTTCCATACATTGTTGTCATTTTTCAATTTAAAACCCAGCGATTGCAGGACCAATTTGTTTGCGAACGTGAGCTGTTTCAGCTTTGGCGACTGCTTAGCTAATGAAGTTGAAAGTGGTGCAGATTGTCTTTTATGATTGATTATTAGCCCCATCGCGCTCTAAGCTCCAATACCAACGTACTTAGTTCTCCACGAAAGTTTACAGGCTGACCGTCCTGGTCTAAGGCTATGACAGTGATGTTGGTTATTTCACGTTGTGGTATAACGGGTAAGTAGAGCAAATTATGAGGAATCTCGTCAATAGAATATCCTGGATCTACTTGTATGACGAATTCGTAAATGGTATGAGCAGGTCTGTTTGCATCGAAGGCTCCAGTGGTAATGTTACAATCGAAGCGTATGCTAGATACTTTAATAATTTTGACGGGGAGATCTGAAGAGTGCAATTTGTTAGCGTCGAGTATTTTCGGTGAAAATCCCAATATTCTTCCAAGACTATTGGTCTCCTTGAAGGAAATTTTGTATTTACTGGAAATTTCACATTTCAACGTATTGTGATTGGGTTTTAGTGAAAATACCGGTCTGGTTGAATTGCCCGCACCCAACTTATCACTAATGAACGCTTCAAGATCAGCAATTTCATAACATCCTGTGGGAAAATCAAAACTTTGAAGCTTGCCCTTGGTATCGTAGTAGTAAAACTTACAATTTTCAATGTTTGGTATACTGTGATAAGAATGAAAAGATCTTAGAGCTATTTCGTATTCATTCTTTGGATCGAGCACAATAGGCGTAGGAGGTTGGAAGGTGAACACGTGATTGGTGCTGTTTACTCTCAGCAGCTGCGACATGATGACTAATGAATTTAGGGAGATGTATGAATTTAAATAACACACTAAATGTTTAATTATTTATTTTTTTTTTACAAAGAAAACATTTTGCTTGAGAACTCGGAGGGCCGTCACAATGCGTCGTCCAATCAGGTCGGTTGTAATGGATGAAACAAGGCAGTCGTATTTGTAGTTCAAAATTTGCTCGATATTCATTGGGGAGTTTATGCCACATTTCCAGCAATTCCGAAGGTCTTACACACTCTATTAGATGTTCAATGGGAAAGTGCTTCAGTTCTTCGGCAGTGAAACTACTCAATGTTTTTCCATGGTAGATATGTTGTAGTAATAGTTCCGTCATTGTAGAAATTTCAAACACAAATGACCGCAATTGATTTGATCGTAGTTTTGATATTGGGTATTGTTGTAGAAAATTCGCGCGCTCTTTCCCAAATATTTAACAACTTCTTTCGGTGGCTTCAAGTTACCAAATGAATCGAAATACTCTACATTGTTGTTTATCTTTCTGTAAGCTACCCAATGACTTCCGCTATTCTTAGAGGTATCCAAATTAACCACTGCACATTCTTGTTTTCGGGGGCCGGCTTTGGGGAGAGTGTCTCGCATGAAAACTCCTCGAAAATGTGGTATTTTAAGTAATTTTGCATAATGCGCAATGTCAAAGTCAGATAGTGCGTGATTAGGTAGCTTTATTAGTTTTTTTGTTTTTTTAAATACAATCCAAAACCGCCTTTTGGATACTTTTTCAGATACAGGCCAGATCCTACACGTTCCATAGCCTTATTATGACGTACATCTTCTTCCAATTTCTTTTGCGCATGCTTTGCGTCAATAACAGTTTTAGCAATCCCAGCAGCACCACCTGACAAAGCTCCAAGTGCCGAAAGGCCAGCAAACAAAGGGATAAGTGGTAGGAAACCTCCGGATTTCGCTACAGGTATTACTCGAGGAACCTCGACTTCTTTTTTCCCACCAAATTCTTTAATAAGTGCTTTGGCTGCTCGTAAGGCAAACGTTGCAGTGTCTTTCAAAGATGCCCCTTTTTTCATGGACTTTCCCACTTTTAGAATGACATCTCGATGTAAGGAACGACGTTTGCGACGACAACCCATTCCCAGCTTTCTTTTCACCTTCATTCCGCCTGTTACAAGTAATGCAGCAGTTTTCTCTCCCAGTGAAGCGTCTTTTGATTTAACGCGAGCCCAAGCTTTATCTTCAAGTATCCGATCGGCTTTGTGTCGTTCCTCGAGAGACTTATTCTTCCAGTAAGAAATATCGTGTTGTTTACAAGCTGCGTCCAAGGGGTTAATGCCCGGATCTCCACGATCAAGACGTTTTTCCAATTTTGTACCAGCTAACAGAAAAACAATTAATTTTTGCAAAAAGGGTGGGGGTGGTTTACTTACGTCCACAGTACTGATAGCTAGGTAAGTGAAGTTCAATAGGTAGTTTATTGATAAGAGAATTTAAAATACCCTCTCCTTCAAACACCAACATTAAGACTGACACGCGTAATTGGTGACACCTATATTTAAAGAGTAGTACTACGAAAAACGACACACACAATGAAAATAATTCAACAAGAGCAGACTATACCCATTGAAAATTTGGATTTCACCTCAACACCAACTGTTGGCAAACATGGTAAATTGTTGCCAAATTCTTTCCGTGCCATTATATGCGGTCCCAGTGGGTGTGGTAAGACGAATGTCGTGCTGGCGCTCCTATTCAATCCAAATGGCGCGAAATTCAAAAATGTTTATGTCTATTCAAAATCGTTATTTCAACCAAAGTATCAATTGCTACAAGAAGTTATAGCGCAAGTCAAGGGTGTTGGGTATTTCCCATTTAAAGACAATGAAGAAATAATTAGTCCAGAGAAAGCTCGGCCAAATTCCATCTTTTTATTCGATGACGTAGCCTGTGACGGTCAGCAGAAAATTCGTGAATACTACTCCATGTGTAGACATAAAGATATCGATGCCGCTTATCTTTGTCAAACATACTCAAAAATACCGAAACAGCTTATTCGCGACAATTGTAATGTTATTGTGTTATTCAAGCAGGATGAGGTGAACTTGAAACATATATTTGACGAACACGTATCTCCAGACATGACGTTTGACACATTCAAAAATGTGTGTTCAAAGTGTTGGTGTGACCGCTATGGTACTTTGGTAATTATGAAGGATTTTACCCTTAATGGTGGTAGGTATCGCAAAGGATTCGATAAATATATAAAATTGTAAGCTGCGTCTTTAGTCCATACCAATATGTCTGACGATAAGGTTGCTACTGCATTGCGCAAGAAAAAAGTGTCCGAACTTGCCAGATCGATTCGCAAAAAATACTTGGCGTTGAAATTAGGTAAATCAGAGCAAGATGAGTCTATTAATAAACTATTCAAGCCGATATCTAAACCACTCGAAGAAATTGTGCAATCCTCAAAGACATTACAAAAAACGATTACAAATTTAAATCCAAAAGAGGAAATAAAGAAGGAAGAAGAAGAACCAGATGATGTGTTTACACCATTTCTCGAAACGGAACCGGTGGCCGAAACCGATGAATCCGGCAATATTACACGTTCTGAATCTCCAGAAGAGATGCGCCCCGAAATTTCCCAGGAAGCTTTCGCAGACTATTTGGACCAATATCCTGCCATCAGTCATCAGTTCATTGAAGATTACTTCCAAAAGGATGATAAAATCGATAAAAATTATGGTCCGATATACAACGATGAAATCGGTTGGTCATTAGGCAAACGTCGAATTGCGTTTGATGGAAAAACCGGTAATATAAACATACTACCTGAGAAAAACAAACAAGGAAGATATGTAATTGGAACACCAGGCTTGTATCAACTTCTATTTTACCGAGACCCCAGTTACAATGATCAAGATTTACAGAACTATAAAAATCTTTTGACAACAACTGAAGTTCATTTAGACACGTTAGATCGTCTTAAGGGGTCAAGTACTGAAAAATATCACTACATCATAAAACCTTTATTCAAAACAAAATCTCTAACGACGACGAATAGATCGTCTCAGGTATTGACTCGTCTAAAATCGATTCCTTCAGCAAAAGGAAAAGGTATCGATCGTTTAAGATATAATGATAAACCTATGGAGTATATTTATTGGGACGATGCGAATGAATTGGTGGATCGTTTGAAGTTGTTGATTGCTTCAAAAGAGGCAGGTAATACGTCACACGACAACGAAATAGTAGCAATTATCAATGAACTCAAGGAGGCTGATATAATAGAATAATACAAGTTGAAACTTGTTCATTTCAA
The DNA here is from genome assembly GCA_910591675.1 of Galerucella calmariensis. Classification (NCBI taxonomy): domain Eukaryota; kingdom Metazoa; phylum Arthropoda; class Insecta; order Coleoptera; family Chrysomelidae; genus Galerucella; species Galerucella calmariensis. Next base: position 5,325 of record CAJUYG010001770.1, on the reverse strand, counting down.
TTATGTCAGTCGATAAATTCGGACATAGACATCAAACGCCCTATGCGCGTTTACCAGCGAAAATTACATTTCCTCATACACCGGACGGTAATATTGATATTGAAAATGTGAAAATTTGTAATGTTAAGGAACCGACAACAAATAGTGATGCTGCAACAAAAAAATACGTTGATGTGCAGTTGAATGACCTACGTGCTATCAACTCGCCATTAATTCAAACGCATGGTGTGGTGCTGCAGCAACAAGACCGTGATATAAAGGATTTAGCTGTAGGATTGAACGAAATAAGAAAAGAGCTTCATAAGACGAAAATCCCCATATTACAGGCGAACATTACCAACTTACAAAATAAAACTAACGAAATTGATACATTTATTTCGCGAAATCCCCCTGTAGCAGCTAGGGATATGGCTACGAAGAAATACGTTGACGATTCAATTACCACAGCCAAAATATTTATTCGAAAAGAATTCACTGCTTCTATTAACATGTGTGTTGAGAGCATACGTGAGTTACAAAAAGAAATTACAGAAAATATCAGATCCGTTTCTGATATGAAAACTAACGTTTCGGGTATTGTAAACAATATTAAGGTTATGAATACGAATACCGTTAACCGCATTAACAGTCTGGAGCTGAAGCTAGCTGGTAGTACGTCATAATATGTATTCTAAAGAAAAAATTCAGCTTGTAAACGAACTCCACAAACCGATACGGAAAAAATTCCCTCGGAGACGCACTATCATTAAGGGCCTTGACGATCTTTGGCAAATGGATCTTGCGGAGATGAGGAATTTTGCTCCACAAAATAGGAATCATAAAATGATACTGGTCGTCATTGATTGTTTTTCAAAGTTTGTGTGGACACGCCCACTAAAGACGAAGACCGGAGAGGAGATTACTCGGGCATTCTCGGACATTCTCGCTCACACTAGACGAATACCAAAAAATCTACAATCTGATCAGGGAAAGGAATTTTACAACAGCAAATTCCAAAATTTAATGGGAAAACACAACATAAATCATTATAGCGTATTTAGCACAATGAAAGCTTCTATGGCAGAGCGTGTTATAAGAACTTTGAAATCGAAACTCTACAAGTATTTCAGTTTAAATGGCACCTACAAATGGATTGATATTCTGCCTAAAATTACTCAAAACTATAACAATACAAGACATTCCACAACAAAATATAAGCCTTCTCAAGTCAACAAATCCAACGAAAAATCTATTTTGAATAACACCTATAGTCATTTAAAGATAGCCGGTCCACGAAAATTTAAAGTTGGCGACATTGTGCGCATATCCAAGGCAAAACATGTCTTTGAAAAAGGATATACACCCAATTGGACTACAGAACTATTCAAAATCATCAAAGTTAAAATTACCAATCCTGCTACGTATTTACTTGAAGACATGCAAGGGACACCAATCAGCGGCTGCTTCTATGACGAAGAACTACAGAAAACATCGAATCCGGACGTTTACTTGGTGGAAAAAGTTCTTAGACGTAAAGGCAAGAAACTGCTCGTGAAATGGTTAGGCTTAGACAAAAAACATAACAGCTGGATTAATGGAGTTGATGTTTTATGACGTAAAAGGCCACACACGCTATAAATTGGAGTCGTTTCAGATCTCAAACTCAGTTAGCAACATGAGTTATCAAGGTGTCAGTAGTGGTTACGACAGTAGTAGTAGTGATAATAACTATACTGCAGAGCTGGATACAATTTTGAAAAACTATGAGTTTGCTGCAAAGTCTGAAAATGTGTACCTGCTTGCAACACAATATTCAATTTCTGGTTATGAAGTAAAATGTGGAATAAGTCCTGCTAGATCATTCACGCCTGCTGTAATTCTATCTCAGCAGCTCAAGTTCGGTAAAATTTCCTTTGGCATTCACGAATGGCATACCTTTATTTCAATAATGATGCAACAGATGACCGTAGATGAGTTCAAACCTGATTCGATTCCATGTGGAGACTACTGCACCATTACCCCATTAAATTACGATGACTGTAAGGTAATTTTTGTGAGGAAACATGACGTCGAGTATTACATGGATGAAGAAGAAGTATCCCAAATTTTAAAATTGAATAATTTAATTATACAACGTATAGCTATGTTGGAAAATTTAAATTTTTGTCAGTATTATTATAATGTTTTGGATTTCTGTAAAACTATCACCTCTGAAAGTCCTTTACAAATTTTACATGCATTTTGTTCCATAACTCCAAACGATATGTTAAACAACGCTCTCAGAGAATATGTATACTTTTATAAACTTAAAGTTATCAATGATTTAAATAAATAGTTATATTATTGATATGTGTGTTTTCTTGAACTTACCAAAAATACACAAATCAAACCCATCATTTTTTCTTGAGGAGTTTCCCATGTAACCTTACTCCTTCAATAGGTGGATAGCAGGGAAATTAAAAACATATTTGAAATAATATTTTATTTTAAACAAAATTGAAAGCAATACATATAACTTCAGCGAGACAACCCGCCGACCGCTTATCAGCTCTTATTTTAAACAAAATTTAAAGCAATACATATAACTTCAGCGAGACAGCCCGCCGACCGCTTATCAGTATTTAAAGCAATACATATATAAATTTAAAGCAATACATATATAAATTTAAGCAATACACAAAAAGAGAGAGGAGAGTAATTTTTGTAATTTTCAAAGCCAACCTTCACATTAATTCATCGATTTCAGTCTCGCTATCTTCAGAATCGATGAACCTGGTGCTTTTTGGATACGAGTGAAGTGATCTCACGCATGACTCCACATCCTTTATATCACACAAAACATGGCTAAAACAGCTCTGACACCAATAAAATTGGGATTGAAACACATCTGTAATTATGAGGTAATCTTCATATAGTTCATGGAAATGATCGAAAATAGCAAACAATGACTTTTGTTGTGAATTGTGGAAATTTTTTATATTCGAAAAACATGTCTTACAAACCCGAAGGTTGTAATTTTTTATTTTATAATAATTTGTCCAAACACAATATTCGGATTCATCAAATTCGTGACTTGTTTCATCCGCATTTAAAATAGTGTTTCTCATCGCTGTTCTTACATCGTGACTTGTTTCATCCGCATTTAAAAGAGTGTTTCTCATCGCTGTTCTTATAAATTTTGAACAGCCGATGAATTGTATCTCTGCAAATGGTCCTAGTTTCGCTTGTTTATTTATCGCTCTCCACCTGTAGAATGGGTACTTTTTCACGATTAATTTCATAAGTATCTCCGGTAATAGAGATAGCTCCATTAATTCGGCTAAATTAACAACATTTTCGCAAACAGATTTTATGCATATCTCTTTCAAATTTACAGGCTGCTTCATTATCTACGATAACAAAAAAAAAATATTAGTTTAAGCTATAGTGTCCCCAAGGAAGCGTATCAAATGTACCTGGCATTAAATGACGTTTATCGTCATGCGGACTTAGACTAATTTTTGTTTGTTCTATACTGAAAACTTTATGTGCATAGGCCCGAATACATCGTTGGCTTGATGAGTGTATTTTAAAATCTTTTAAACATGTTTCATAATCATCATACGTTATTTTATTTTTCACTACATTGGATTTTACACCTTTAGACTTTTTTGTTATACCTAAATTTTTCAAATCATTTTTTATTCTTGTTTTGCCGAGTTGCTTTCGCTTTAGGCGGAGTTTTTCATTTTCTCTGTCTTTATCATTTATTTGCAACTTGTAGGTATACATTTTTGACCTAAGTCCAACAAAATGAGTCATAATTTGACCCTTTGACTCATCCTTTAAAAGACCAATAATTTTTTTATTAACTCGAGGCATGCTATATAAGTTATTTTCGGCATAGTCAGAAGTATCAAATTTAGATAAATCAGCCTTTATCACTTCCTCATAAGCATCTGCGCACTGCAATTCGTAGACAAAACTGTCGGTATCCATGTACATTAACTTGCACTTGTTGACACCTAATTTTGGTAGCATGTAGTTATAATGGAAATCATACATGCATATCTTGGAAATGTCTAGAATTGCCATTCCTATATACAGAGGTTTATTAAATGTCACTTCGGCTTTAGTTAATTCAATAGCTACCAGATTTTCATCTAAAATTGTTCTGCTATGAAACCGAAAACTTGCAATCAAGTTTTTGGCGCCATAACGTCCCTCCCATTGTCTCACCAATTTCACAGATCTGTGGCGTCTGATGTTCTCCATGGTCTTACCAAACACCGCATTATTCATCAATTTGAAAAGATTCTTTTCAAAGTCGTTCGTAGCTGCAGTCCGCAATCGAGTATTAAGCTCGATGTAAGACTTCAGCCATGTTGACTGTTTGAATTGTAACACTTTATGTATTTTGGTTAATTTTAATCCATTATTCAGAGCCTGCTTCAAATTTCTATAATGCATAATATATTTTTCCTTGTTATAAAGCGTTGTCAGTAATTTTGGTAATTTTGATCCTGACGGAATGCGGTGCTCAGCAGCAAATGGTAGATCTTTGTGAGTATCATGTAATTCGAGTGGGTATTCGAGGTCAACTTGGAAGATATAACCTTCTGGCGAATCGTCTGGAATCGACAAAATATCTATGTACCCAGAACATGGTTCAACGCTGAACTTGGTATCCACCCATTTGAAGCCTTCGTAGGGCAAGGGCTCACTCATAGCCCAACCATACAGGTTATTAACATCCAAGTACATAAGATATTTCGAGGGCTTTGTTGGATCATAGTCATGCATGTATTTATTGTTAGCTTCCGAAAATCGGTTGCTACATACAGATATTCCGCCTCTGATACCTTTTTCGATAAACATGATCATATCTATGTCCTTGAGTAATTCTAATTTGCATTCAGTGAATTTAAGCATACAATCCCATGTATACCCTGGCATAGTATAGTACCATGCAGGATCTAAATGGTATGTATCTCGACACTTTTGTCTGAATTGTTCAAAAACATCAGCAAGGAGCAAAATATCTGTCTTTAAATAAATGTCTGAATATTCACCCAAATTTTTACAATTAAAAGTATGCCACACTTTTTGCGCATGACTGTACTTTGCCTCACCAATATCGTCATCGCATAATTTATTGTAAAACTTATCAATTGGTGGTAAACAAGTTTCTTCTAATTTAGCTAAACTATCAATATAATCATAGCAAAAAACGCCTTTGCAAGATAGTAATTTAAAAGCTTCATCATCTACACCCTGAAACCCTTGTTTCAAATTTTTTTTCTCTTTAATATCTAAAATTGATGCTAATTCATCGAGTGAAGCTCCCATAAATCTGAACGAATCAAT
>CAJUYG010001769.1:0-52706 GCA_910591675.1 Galerucella calmariensis | reverse complement strand
ACCGCGCGGCCCCGAAATTGCACTATAAAATAGAGGATTGCAGATAAATATCGACCCAATATGAGGACCTCCAAAATTAGCCGTCTCCAGGACTTTAAAAAAATAAATGTCAGACATATATTCTGACCTGAATCGGACATTCTATAAAAACAACTAAGGGACGTTATTATAAGGGGGATATGTCATAAAAAGTCGGATATTTTCAGATCTACATCGGGCGTCCTTAAGACAACTGGAAGAATGACGTTCCGGGGATATCCGAAATTCGCCATCCTGAGGACGTCCGAAGGAGGTCCAGATAGTTTCAGAACTACATAGGACATCCTGAGGACAACTAAGAAAAGCGTTCCGGGGAAGGGTGAAATTCTTTGTTCAGAGGGCGACTTGAATATGGATCAGAGAAATCCAGACTTATATTGGACTTCCCGAGGACTTCCAACAAGGACATCCAGGGGAAGTCCAATAAAAGACGTCCCGAGGATATCCTAAAAAGGGTCTGGGACCTTTGGACCTATATCGGACCTAAATCGGAGGTCCTCGGGACGAGTGTACAAGTGTTATCTTCATACCTGCAGTATCTAAATTCCTACGCTCCAATTCCTTTTTCAACTCCCCCATTTTAAATTCAATAATTGTTTTAAACATTTTCATTTATTTTATTTTTATTTTATGTATAAAGAGAACGCGTGTTTTTACGCACCGAAATCTACACCTTTTCTAAGCCCTACGTTGCGTGCGCCAATTATTATAATTCTAATTTATTTTTGCATTAATGTGTGGTTCGATTTTATGTTTTATTATTATTGTATTTATTTTATATTTTTGCCACGGCTTCTCCGTCAGAGAATCAACTACTTACCTCAAGGTTGTGTTTCAGGGTTAGTAGAGGTAACGGTTCGTAGATGGAATTCCAATAGTGAAATAAAAATTAATAATTTACTCTGATTTTGTTTTAATACAACAATATGTATTATTATAATTATAAGCAAACGACAACATAAAGTTATAAAATAATTATGCAATATTTACACTACCAATACTTGCGATAACCAAAAAAAATTACGGAACACGGATCCGATTTAATGATAAAACGTCCAGCACTCTGTCTGCCGGAATCCTCTTCCAGAAGGACAGCTGGACAATCAAATTGGTCCTGCCGGAAGGACGCTCTTTTTCAATTTAAAAGTCCTTCCAGTAGGAGCTTCCAGCAGTACCGGGACATTTTCCATAGGCGTCAGGAATAATTTTATTAATAATTAATTAAAAATTAGTGAATAGATTAAAAGTTATCTTATTTGTACGAAATTGATAACTTATTCTCCACAAAAATAAATCTCACTAAAATTAACAAAAAGTTAATTCTCAAATAATTAAAAAAACTACGAAAATTCTTAAATAAATAAAAAAACAAAATTCTCAAATAAATAATTCTGGAATAGATAGAAAAATGAGAAAAAATAATTATTTATGTATTAAGAGCGAAAAGTGATACATTTTTGCTTGAGAGTACCTCATGGTTACCGCGGTAATTACTCGGAAGCAATAATGTCACGTTTTTGCTCGTAATAAATACAACATTTTTTCTGCAATCACTCAATTGTAACTATTTTTTTTTATCTTTTTTATGGCAGTGTTACCTATTATTATTTTAAAATAATAAGGCAAGATAAATTGCAACGGCGACTCAATGTGTGAATTCGGAGACCAAACTAATATCAATTCAGGGAGTAGTCTTACCGGTTCGCGGGTAATCCTACTTTATTTAAGTTATTGAAGTTATTTTGAAGTTAATGAGATAATAAATGAAGTTAAGAAACGAAATGAATTTAATAAGTTAATAAATCAAGTTAAGAAATGTAATTAAAGTTAGTCAAGAAAGGTAAGTGGGCGCCACCCTGAATAATATTAGTCGACTTGTTTTTCACATCACAACTCTTTATCAACAAACCTGGAAATGTTGGAAGGGAAGGAATATGAACAACGTTGTTAAATTTACAATTTGTATAATGACTAAAAATATCACAGTAAAATATAAAAAAAAATGTTGGTTTTGTGTGTTGAAGCACGTTGTTTTTACATTGGTTTACTTGTTTACTTTCCCTAATTTTCCACGTGTCTGAGATGGAAACTACTTCGTCCGGAATTGGCAGGTACAGGTCTCAGGTACAAAGTTCAGGTACAACTTCCAAGTACAAAGTCTCAGGTACTAACTTCCAGGTACGAAATCTCAGGTACTAAGTAAGTGCATTCACATTGAATGCACTTTAGGAAAGATAAACTTTAAATAAAAGATAAATTTTAAAAATTCAACTCGATTGTTTCATGGTTCACAGGAGAAAGAAAGCTTATTCTCACTACTCGCTATTAAATTGTTGAACTATGCGATGAATCGACATACGTTACATATTTCTTTCCTGTTCATATGCTTCGCTTCGAGAAAGAATTTACGTATTCGTAGTGTGTTCTTAATTTCTATCTCTGTATAGGAGAGAAGAATTTAAATATTTGACCAATATCAGTGTATACTGATCCTCACCAACGGAGATTATGCGTCGCACATAAAATGTAAAAATTTTGCCTCTCAGCGGTGATCGGTGCTACAGGTTTTCGACGAGAATTACATGTTAATAAGGAAAAAGGACTGGCTACTCGCCGTCCGCTAGATATTTAAATATTCCAATGATAGTGGTTACAGCAGTAACCTAGCCAATTTCCAAATTTTAAAAAACATACTAATCAATTTTACATATTTTAGGATGTTGTCTGGATTATCATTAACTCCCAGTGGTATTATCTCGGCGGTGAAAAGTAGGTTTCTGGCAAATAAATATTGTGGGCAGGTAAAAATATGTTCAACACTTAGTTTAGTATTGCAGGTGCATCGGGGTGGGTTCGAGTTCGTTAAAAGGTGAATGTGCGTAAGGCGAGTGTGACCTAAGCGAAGCCTACATAAAACTACCTGTTCTCTGCTGTTGAAGTACGTTGGATACGTCCACTTCTTTGTACTTTGTTTCCATTTTTTTAAGTAACCTTTGTATGAATTCCATTCTTCCTGGCACTTCTCGTAGAGTGTTAATTTTATATTTTTAATTTTATATCTTCTACAGTTCCAGAGGCTGCTGATTTTGCGCTATCGTCTGCTGCTTCATTGCCTTCAATTCCAACGTGGCTTGGGATCCATATGACATTAATATATTTGCCTGTTGCAGTAATGTGAGAAATGAGTTCCAGTATTTGTTCCACCATAATATTCTCAGTAAATGGATTTTTGAAGGCATTGAGTGAGCTCAGAGAATCTGTACATATAAGCCACTTTTTTGTTTGGTTCATTGATATGTAGAGTAGTGACTGCCATAGTGCGTATAGTTCGGCTGTGTATACGCTGCAAATTGGGTTTAGTGTCCATGTGTGTGACTTATTATGTACGAAAGCGGGACCGACACCTGAGGTGGTTTTTGATCCGTCGGTATATATGGTAGACCAGCTGTTATATTTATGCATTTCTTGGCGTAGAAGTGTTCGATATGTTGAAGCAGTGGTCGCTTCTTTGTTCCAGTGTGATAATGTAGTATTAATTGATGGGTGTTTTTAGTAACCAGGGTGGAATACTCAGAGTATCTTTCATAATATTATCTATGACAAAATTATGTTTTTCCACTAGTTCGGCAAAGCGTGATCGTGCCGGTTTTGAAGTTGACGGTTTGGAGTGGAATTCATCGTATTGTTCGATCATATCTTGGTTAATGTGCTTAACTAGTGGTGCTTTTTTGTAAAAGTAAATTAGGTTTTGCATTTCTCTTCGTAAATATAGGGGTATGATGGAAGTGTCTGTTTCCAATGCCGCAATCGGGCTGGTTCGAAGTGCACCCGTAGCCAATCGTAAAGCTACATTTTGTATTTTATTCAACATTTTTAATTTTGATGGTCTTGCAGAACCGTACACCACACTAGCGTAATCAATTTTTGATAAAATAAGGGTTTTGTACATAGTGAGTAATATTTCTCTGTTAGCACCCCATTTTATTACACAAATACATCTCATTATATTTAGGGTTTTTTGACATCTTACACTCAGTTCATTAATGTGATCTCCCCTATTAAGAACAAATATAAAGTAGAATTCATAAAAACTTTTAAAATCTGTCAGTTTAAATATGTCAATTCAAATATGTATCAAACTTTTATATCTGTCTCTGTCAATACAATAATTGTGTTTGTAGTATCGGTTGTTATGGGCAACGAGCGTTTTGCCATTTTTTACACTCTCCTCAAAAAACGTCAACTTTTTGTTGTCAATGGCGAACGAAAAAACCTACTTTTCAATGTGATGAGAAAAGAGCTATTTTTGCGGTATCCCGTGTAAGACGTGATACGCAAAACAATTGCGAATAGCATTTTGACCCCAGGGTTCACAAAAGTAACTTGTTTTTTATTGTTTGTGGTGAATACGAGAGCAAGTATTTTCTGCTTTTGCAGCCACGCGGTCGCCTATTTTAAAGCTCATCTTCACGCACGTCTATGCATTCAGGAGACAACCTTCACTCGCTAATAACTTGTTAGTTACTAAACCGATATTGATAAAATTTTCACAATAGATTGGCAACTTTTCGCGCTGATTCTTTTGAACCTATTTCCGTCCCTCTAGCAGTACTCGTTATATTCGAAATCGTGTAAGAAATTTTACGTCCTACCGGTAGGACGCTCTGTTCTGCCGGTAGGACGCCTGGACGTTCTATCATTAACCATCTAACAGCTGATCAGCTCTACCGGCTGGAATCTAATCTATAAAAATTGTAATGAAAACTGAAAATAAGATAATGTATCGAAAACGAAATAAAAAGATTTATATTATATACCTTGCGAGTATTGGTAAAAATTTGATATCAAATTCTCTGGTAAGTATACGTTCTATTCTAAATAATACAACCTATAAATAACTCTTATCTATGCACTTTAAATCACTTTGAATATGATGCAAAACCTTAACCTTTCATAATATCGTCTGGATACTGGAAACTCGTTCAAATTAATCTATGTGATTATTATGTCTCGTACAAAAATTGCTCAATGCAAATATTATTTGATTGAAGTTGAAGTTCAGTTGTGGTAAGTTATTACCCACAACTCGTCTCAGCTATTTCTTCACATCCAGGAACTCTCGTTCTCCTGTCTGCAGCACCTTGCTGCTAATATCCCCTGGTTTTTTTTTTACTCTGTGACTTTTTGAATTTTTATTGAAATAATCACATCATGATTCAATCTATAACATTATACACGCAATTTATGGGGAAGCACTTTTTGTGAATCAATTTGATGGGGTTAAAGTGTTAAGGGAACGTAAATGCTTTGTAACACAATCATACAAATTGCGCAGGTGATTATATGATTCGTTTATTAAAAAGGGATGCTCAAATATTGCACGTATATAATTATAAATTATTAGCTTTTTGTTTTCGAATCCAACTGTCAAAAACTGCCATGCAATCCTATAATTCGCATCGGAAACTTCTATCGACTTCATTATGTCATGAACCTCTTTACTTAACGAGGACCTTAAATAATAAAATTTCTGAATATTATTTAAAGCAAAATTACCATCCACTAAGGCTATAAAAGAATCCTTAAATTCCAACCAGTTGCCTTACTGACCAACAAAGGTTGGCAATTCAATAGATGGTAACTTTACTAATGACTGTACCGAGTTTAAATCAGCTACACCGGTTTTTGAACTGACCATGGAACCATTTCTACTGTCATTCGAACTTTCTTTATTATATTTACTTATTAAATTATTCACATTGCTAATTAATTTATAATATTTTGTTTCAAACTCATTTCTCTCAGCTTCGTCGGGCCGATATTCTGACTCATTTTCTTCAATACTCAATTGTTCTATTTTAAATTAATTCTTTAAACTCGTAACAAATTGGCTGTACGCATTCTAACCGAACTTGCAATTCATGAATAATTATGAATGAAATGAAAATTACAATGTAATTTTGGGAACATGGAGACAAGATGTAAGAAATTCAGCTTTAACAAACTTGAGTCTTACGACTCATGACAGGAATCCGAGTAGATTAGCATTAGCCAAAAGAGATAAATATTGCGACTACTTTAACAATGCAGGGGCAGTCAATTGGCAGTGGAACATGGTTGAAAACTAAATAATAAAAAGTCTTAACAGTGATTTTTTTTCAAATTTGTAATGACTATGATGTAGTTATAAACGCAAATAAAATCTTACCAAGTTTGAATGGGTTTCCCTTCCTTTTACATGCGGTCTGAGGAAAGAATCCATTAACTTAAACCACCTCACTTTAGGGATGTAAACATCATCCAAAGAACATCCAGACTTAATACTTTGTTGAATTTTTTTTAATTCTTGAGAATAGGAGCTACGTAAATTCTTGAATTTCATAATTACATGGACGTCTGTGAAATCATCAATTGCCATCGCCGATGCAATCCTTTTAGCTGCGGCTGCACGTGCATTTCGATTTTTATAATCTTCTCTCGTAGGATCCCACAAGACCGGTTTATTTTGATAAAATTCCAGGAACTTTAGGGTCTCTGCATCATTCATCCTTAAAATATTGGACGCCATGACAGACACAACCGTCCTCTTCGCCTGCTCACGATCGACTGCACGAAACAAAAATCAAACCGGTTTGATTTTCTCACGAACGAAATATTTTGGTTCGTGAAGGTTCGTTCTTCACGAACCTAAAGGTTGCCATGGGGAGTGGTACACGAAAGCGTGAATGACGTTCGTGATTCACTACCCGTGGCAACGCGGCTTTATGGAACGAACTCACTCAGATTTTTTCGAAAGCAACCCTTGGTGGAACACGACAATTTTATTTTCACTGCCTTCCTGTTCTCTCTCTCTCCTCTGTTTGGCTTGCACTATATTGAGCTTCCCGCTGCATGTACTATCTTGACGATTATTGATTTTTTTGAATAGATGAGGCTTTTACTTGATGTAGATCCATAGTAAGTTATGAAATCAAACAATTTTATTTTGTTAAATCTACATTGTATTCAAACATAAAGTGACGCGTTTCGCTAACAAAGTATCTTTTTCAAACGAATGGAGGTATAATGAGAAACTTTCTATTTATACAGTGACTTAATACTAAATTATACGGATATTTAACAATAAAATTATAATCTATTTGCATGGAAATGAAATGAATTTGTCTAAATATGGGATTAACTAAAGTATTTAACAAGTTTACCTGGAAACTCATTCACAACCATCCTACAGGAATCTTTCTAGGTAAAAAGGTTTAATAATGGAGAATTGTTAATATCAAGTTGGTCGTTAAGAAGATTATTTGAATATTTGTTTTTATTTATCTCTAGGGCTTCTAAAAGATTTAATTTAAAGGATTTAGTTTCTACATGCAAAATTTCAAGTAGGAGTTTATAAATTAAAATGTGGTAATGACGACTGTGATAAAATTTATATAGGTAGAACTTTTAGGAATTTTAAAACTAGAATTTTAGAACACAAACGTAGTTATGGAAATCAAAAATTAGATTCCAACTATTCAAATCATTTATTAGCAAACCAACACTCTTTCGATTAAAATTTTGAAATTTTGCATATAGAAACTAAATCTTTCAAATTAAATGTTTTAGAAGCCCTAGAGATAAATAAAAACAAATATTCAAATAATCTTCTTAACGACTAACTTGATATTAACAATTCTCCATTATTAAACCTTTTTACCAAGAAAGATTCCTGTAGGATGGTTGTGAATGAGTTTCCAGGTAAACTTGTTGAATACTTCAGTTAATCCCATATTTAGACAAATTCATTTCATTTCCTTGTAAATAGATTATAATTTTATTGTTAAATATCCGTATAATTTAGTATTAAGGCACTGTATAAATAGAAAGTTCCTTGTTTCTTATTATACCTCTATTCGTTTGGAAAAGCTACTGTGTTAGCGAAACGCGTCACTTTATGTTTAAATACAATGTAGATTTAACAAAATAAAATTGTTTGATTTCATAAAAATTGATTTTTTTTCCGCGCTTTTTGCCGGTTACATTTATCAACAATTTACTACTTAATTGTTGAAGATTACTAGATAAATTTCACTTATTCCTCATCAGGGTCGATGGACCAATGTTTTGGTTGTGATAATTAGATTGTGGACTGTATATATTGATTAATTTTCATGTTTCAACAATAAGAAAATAGAACACATGCACCCATTTCAACATTAATGGTGAAACTAAACTTCATAGAACAAAGGCGCTGATGCCATATTTTATAAAATGAATGGAGGCTAAATATTTAATATACATTTCAATTTTTTGGGGCTTAACATTTACCTTGAAAAAATATTCAGAGATTTTGTTTTTCTCTTCTGGCGTTTTGGGAAATTTCATTACAGTTGAGGCTAGGTCATGAAGAAACAACATAATTCTAGTGCATATAAAATGACCACTAGATGCAGCTATCCCAAAACGGTCGGCTACATCACTAAGGGCACATTTGTTCCCAGCAAACCTAAAAATCATGATGTCATTTATAGCAATCATATAATTGTTGAGAGCTAAAGTAAAATATTAAAACTTACCATAAAAAAAATAATACGGAGGTTGCAGGATTAATAGGTGAAGAACCTCCATGACCTATTGTTGATTTGTACATTCCTGATTCTCCATATTCAGCAGATAATTTTTCAAAATTTGCATCAGTCATTCGAAAGTACTTTTTGAGCTAAATATTTCAAAGTTTGAATTTATTGAATGAATAAAATGTTTATTAGGTAGGTACCTTACTGCCAATTCATGAATAATATTAGACATATTTACTAATCCTGCAATGTCCTAATGCCTGGGAGATATGTACAATGTACACTTATCTGATATTGGAGGATACAATCACCCAAAAGAACCCTTTATTGGTAAAGATGTATAATAATGAATGTTAATGATTGAATAGCATTTAAAGTAGGTAGGAAGGTAGGTACCAATATCGGATCATGAAATCGCACCCACATTTACCTACCTGATCACCGGAATAGGTATTCACGACGTCAACGTAATTCTTAATTTTAGGTTGGTCCGATTTGTCAAATTGATCCAAGCAAGCTGACAACTCGTCATCCGAGAAATAACTCTCGGTTCCCGTTAATGTGTTTAGAAATTCTTCAAGTGCCGCTATCAACTTTATTTCTATTTCTTGGTTTTGGCCTTCTAGAACTGTACTAGCAGCACAGTTCTAAAATTTGGCTAAAAAACCGCACCAAGTGCAAGCCAGCCGATTTCTCACCGGACCGCACTAAATTGGTGCATGTCCGACGCAAACACAAATATTTTCAAAACCGGTGCAGAACTGTGGCAGTAGAACAGCCAGCACCAAGAGAGAGTGCTTTCAGTGCGCATTAGTGCTGCCAGGAGAATTCGCCATAACATTCAACTAATATAAGACAAACGTAATACAGCAGAATACGTCACCGATTATGACGTAACGGCAAAGGATGGTTGAACAAAATCCATCTCAGAATTATTTTAAAAATGGTTTATTACACCTAATCCGGCAACATAAAGATAACTGTTGGAAATGTTTAAATTTATACTGCATATTGCTCTACACAGTTATTAATTTTGTAGTATTGTTATTGCCAGAACATATTATCAATTGTCATATTCTTTCCAATTTAATCATGGAGCTACTAGTAGGAGAAGATGACACAGTCGACTATCTTATAATAGGTAAGTGGTATCACTTGAGTGACATTGTGATGTTAGCAATATGGCGTCGACGGCAGAGTCGGACTATTTAAATTTTCAACCAATAAAAATATATTATTCACTAGTGAAATTCTTTTTCACCTAGATATAGCGTAGCGGCTTTTTAAATTTTTGATTGGAAGTTGTTTTCTTCGTTAAAGTGCACATTATCGTCCTTTTGACAAGATGAAATTGATAATATAGGAACATGATTTTTGCGATTTAAACTTGGGTACATTATCTCCCTTATTTTCCTGGAATTACAAATACTTGAAATAAGTAAATGGACCCAATAATATGTCTTCATTAAGAAAATGTATTTTAGCGTGTCTTACAAATAAAAAAAACAGATACAAAATAAAGACGCTTGCTTCACTATATTACGAATAGCAATACATTGAGGTGTCACTACTGAAAAAACCCTGAGATATATTAGTGTTTTTATTTCATACAAATATTCAGATGCGCAAGATAGAAGACTATATAAATTTACTGGCTTGTTACTTCGATGTCTAATACTTGTTTTTTCACTCAAATAGTACATTCTAACACGTGCATACTTATTTGCTACACTTTTAATTAATAAAACCCTGTGGTTATCCAATGGAAATTGATCATATGAATGATTTTCCAAAAAAAATATATCATTTTTATTTATGAATTGTTTTAAAACAGTGTTTGTCAATACGTCTAAAGACATCTTATTAACTTGGTACGAAAGATGTTTTATTATTTTCTCCGATATAAAACATATATCTATTACATCTTTTGATGGATTTCGAAGGCATTTTTCATTTTTTTTATCTACAAATGAATATGTTGTTACAATGACCACGCGTGAGAGCATCTGAGCAGGTCTCACAAATAATCTTTTTCTTTAAAGTATATACAACATATCCAGCAACATACACAATAATATTTTTAGTGAATTCAGAAAATGGGTCGGGCAGATAATCATGATCAAACTCTGCATAATCATATGTGTCTCCTGATGTCAACATTCTGCTTGCCCTGGAAGTTGTATTTATTTGTTGTACAGAATATTCAAATTAAAAATAATAATAAAAATATTTAAATTTTCTAGAGGAATACAATTTCCTCTGAAACTTTCTTCCAATTCTACATGAACAAGTAATTTTTTGTAAGCTGATTGAAACAGCCTTGGTGTAGGATTGTTATTGTGTCCTCCATGAGACTGAATTGAGGAGAAAAAAGTTCAATGTGGTCTTGGGCCACTTTATACAGCGGTAAAAACTTCAATTTCCCACTGCACACCAATTTTGTATACAGTATTTTCAAACTATTCATACGTATTTTTAGTCCCAAAAACCCAGACCTGTGTCCAAATTAAAAGCAAGTGTTGATGGTATGTCAATACCATCAACACTTGCTTTTAAATTTGACAGATAATAATCAGTGTCACTCAGGAATGTTGCTACTTGATCGTAATTCTCTGAAGAAAGAGGTTTTTTAAATCCAAATTGAGACAAGTTTCTTGAATTTAAAACATCAAAAAAGGTGTTTATGATTTTTATAAATTTTGTGGTGGCCTTAACCCATTTAAAATTATTCAATTTCAAATTATCTTCACAAAAGTCCATGGCTGTAGCCACACTTTTACTAAGCAACTGTGATGCTGAACGTACCTTCATTTTTTGTTTATAAAATATAATGTGTTGTTTAGATAGTTTATTTGCTAAATGGAATGATTCTTCTTCTTGTATTTTATGAAGATATATTGAAATATTTCCATTTAATGAATTTTCCTTCCTCATCTACACCTAGAGTATTTCTGACTAATTTTACCATGTGGCAAGGATCTAGAAATACCATTATATCCTCATTTGTTGCTGGATGCTTGAAAGTGGTATGTAAATTATGATGATTTAAATTACATCCTAGGCGTTTAGCCATAGTTAAATTGGCTGGTGGTCCATCAAAAGTAACACTCCCTACATTAATCCCAGCCTCATGTGTTTTGAGAAGACACTGATACACTAATCCTCTTTTCTGCTCCCCAGTCAGCCCACAAGAAAGTATGCCACAGATATTTTCCCATGACCCATTTACTGCATTTAATAAAAAAACAAGAGCATCTTTAGCCAGACTGTTTTCATTCGAACCAGTACCCATATTTACATACCCATAACATTTGTTTTGTTGTAGACACCATTCTTCCTGTTGCCGTATAGGTATTTCGTCTATGATTAAGGAACAAAATATTTCACTATCTTTAGATTCAGCCAGTACCTGTAAATTTTCGAATTCTTCACTAGTAAACCCATGTTTCCCATGGACATTCTGATACCATCTGCTAAGGGTTCTGGTATGTGGTAGGCACGTATCAAAAGTTTTTCTTACATAGTTATTGCAGAAGGGGAGTAGTAATGTGAGGTTAGTGCAAATGTTTTGAGATTTTCGGAATATTTTTGTAATAATGGTTTCTTTTGATTTTTCTTATATTGTCGAAGAAACAATTCTTGAGGTCCTCCTAATTTGGAAATCACATCAATCGCTTCTTCTTGAACCAATCTCTTATTTGATAAATCTTTGATTATGTTTTTCATCGTGGCAATTCTCTTTTCACGACGAGCAAACCGCCGCTGTAATAAAGATAGTCTCCTTCTTCTATCTGAGCTCAACCTCAAGGCACAATCCAATTTTTTAAATAACTTCTGTTTCCTTGGTGTAACTGTTACGTCAACTGCCATTTTTCCAGAGTGCTCAATTCCACTCAAAGTTGAGGGTGCCTGACTGGATTCTAACAATAATCCATGGAAAGATTTTGTAGTTGAATGCCCATAAGAGGGTTTTTCAATCTGTAAATGAATAGATAAATTTTTTGAGAAACTGTTGAAATATTTAATTGAATGAATTGATAACTGATATAGTATAATCCTCGAGGATTGAAAAATGTTCTAACTATAAGAACACAATCTGAAATATCAAGATTATTTAATTAAAAATATCCTTATGCGGATGTATACACTTGTATTAGTGCTTCTATGTTCTCAAAATATTGGAATATATGAGCTTATTTATATTTGTTTATTGTATAGATTAAGTATAGAATTGAATAATAAATACCTTAACAATCGAAAAATTCATTTGAATGTTATAGATCGGGGGCTCCCAAACATTTTCAGTTTGCGGCGCACTTACAGGTTTAGTATTTTATCAGGGCGCCCCAACTCGCAATATGCATATACAGTGCTATTCTAAAGTCCCCTCCCCCCCTCGTATCTTTTGAACGGCTACACTTACATTAATAAAATTTGGAGGGTGAAAATAGTGTTGTAAAGTTCTCTACGAATGGTAACAGGTGACGTAATAGTAATGACGTCACAGTGCCACTCTGGCCAATAATTTTAAATAGGACCTTATGGCAAGTGCTATCTCGTTTGAAAGGCATTGGCATTGGCTACATAGCCATATTAATTTTGTTTGGGTTCAAACTAATTTATATTAAATAAATTAAATAAATACCAAAATTATTGAAATTATTTTTTTAAATTTAACTTATCAAATATCAACAATGGATTCTTATAGCAAGTGTTCGAAATGTGCTCCGTTTACTTCCTGACAGTAATACTAGTAAACTCTTGTCGTACTCGTTCAAATGTGTCAGCTGAAATTGCATCGCATTCTTCAATAATTCTTTCTTTCAAAACGCCAATGCTATCTGATGCCGTAGTATAAACCTAGGATTTCAAGTACCCCCATAGAAAAAAATCTAATGGTGTCAGATCTGGTGATCGAGGTGGCCATTCTATAGGACCTCGCCGGCCGATCCATCTACCTCGATATTCTTCATACAGGTAACGTCTTACTGCACCATAATAATGTGCAGGAGCACCATCTTGTTGGAATGTTATTTCCAGATGGCCGAATTCCTCTGGATTATCTTCCAGAATTTCAAGAATCAACGGCTCAATTGCATTTTGTAACATCTCCAGATACACTTCACCGCTTAAATTTGAATTTAGGAAAACATGACCAGCTTTGTGGTTTCCCAAAATACCTGCCCAAACATTGACTTTTTCTGGAAATTGAGCATGTTGTTAACGAAAGGTGTGAGGATTTGTGTCACTCCAATACCTTACATTTTGTGCATTCACATTTCCATTGAGACAAAAAGTATTTTTGTCACTAAAACAAATTGTTTTTGTGTAATGTGGGTTTTGACCAATTTTATTTGTCACACATTCACAGAATTCGAGTCTTCTGTCGGGGTCGTCATCCGAAAGGTGCAACATTTTTAACTCGTATGGATGAAATTTTTTTTTAGCCAACACTCTCTGTACTGTACTTTTACTTACTCCACAGATAGACGCAACTTTAGTTGAAGAGGAAGTAGGGTTTACTACCATTTCAGCAACTATATCAATTTTTTTATCATCACGAAATGTTGGTCGACCAGATGTTTTGACATCTTGAACACTACCTGTTGCTTCAAACTTGTGAAGAAGCTCCCTCAAATAAGTTCTCGAGATGTGGCGATCTGGGTATCTCTCATTAAATAAACGTTTCGCTCCATGAAGATTCTTCCTAGATTCACCAATTATTAAGATAGCTGCTACTTTGTCGGCTTGAGTACGTACCATTTTGCCTATGTATTTTTTTAAACCTCCCGTTGAAAAATAATAAAAATAAATATTTAAGCTATTTAGAAATACTTTGCAAAGAAACAAATACAATTAAATTAAAAACGTCAATTTTTTTGACAACTAATCAGAGGCGGACTGAAAAATCCTCAATATTTAAATGTGAAATAATATTTTGGTATTTTTTTAATTTATCCGTCAAAATTAGTTTAAACCCAAACAAAATTAGTATGGCTATATAGCCAATGTCAATGCCTTTCAAACGAGATATCACTTGCCATAAGGTCCTATTTAAACTTATTGGCCAGAGTGGCACTGTGACGTCATCTATTACTATAACGTGACCTGTTACCATTCGTAGAGAAGTTTACAACACTTTATTGCCACCCTCCAAATTTTATCAATGTAAGTGTAGCCGTTAAAAAGATACGAGAGGGGGAGGGGACTTTTGAATAGCACTGTATAGTTGTGTCCAACAAAGTGTTGCATATGTATAATGTATAATATATGTGCTTTGTACGTTGTACAACACTTTATTATTTAACACCATTGTAAATATATTGGCACTAGTTACAAGACACATGAATAAAAACAACTCCAATACCGTCAAAGAGCCCTCGCGAAAATTCTCGTCGAGCGACGCTTAGGTCGAATACGGGCTTCTGGAAATTGTAGAAGCTTGCTCTGCTCCCTTGGGCTCGATTAATAGTGGATGCGGCGCCGGCGTTGCCAAACGTAACTCAAATTATACCTTATCAGAAGCGCCTGGCGGCGCCCCGGGGCGCCTCGGCGCGCACTTTGGGAATCACTGTTAAATAACAGCATACCTCAATAACTCTAATTGTTGGAATGACATCTTTTCTTAAACGGATTAAGCAGGACGAGGTTCTGTCAAAATGTTTTTTTTTGTTGGCTGCCAAGAACCTCTTTTCAAAATTCCAACCATATATCTCTTATTGATGGAGTTCTAGGAAATCCACAAACATTGAATATAATATGAAGTTGAAGAAAACTTATTGAAGCACAAAGAAATATATTCCAGTACAGTCCTGTTTCGATTGTTTACTTACCTATGATATGTTGTTCCTGATGATTTTTTCGTATTTACACTGTCTCTACTTGTACAACTTCGTGAAGCACAAGAAACCATTATTGTTCAATTATTAAAATAGAAAAAAACGACACTAACAAAAAGAAAATCCAAAAAATACACCATTCACATCCACAAAACAATACTTATGTCAAGTTAACAGAGAAGTGGTAGTAAAATGGCGAAACCGATACCACTTTTATGACAGGCGTAGCGACTCCTCTTAATACTAGCTCCATGAATTCAATCGAAAGAAATATAATAAAATAATAATCAACAATGACCATAATTTGTTTGTTGTCGATGTGAATCTGAAACTTCTGATGTAGATTCAAAGGTATTTATTAGCAATTTTGTAGAGTGTTTTGAATATTATTAAATTGATAGATTAAACGACTTACCTGTAAGGAAGTTCAATCTTCATTATACGAGTAACCACGTTCGTATAGACCACCATGTAGGTATCGGGAAATATAGTTACGCTTGTGTCTCACAAACATGTTCACTGTTTACAAAGCAAAACAATCTTTTGCTAACCCAACCTCTGTGAGAACCTACCTAAATATCCTTATTACGTTTGAAGTTCAAATCTGATATAATTCCGGGTTAAAAACGGGATGGAAGGGTTGGTCTATACGAACGTGGTTACTCGTATAATGAAGATTGAACTTCCTTACAGGTAAGTCGTTTAATCTATCATTATACTTCTTAACCACGTTCTAATAGACCACCATGTAGATGTTTAAAGCTCTATATATCAGATTTGTAGGCGAGATACACAATACTAGGAGTAATGTTTATAGATGAACCTAATTCAATGCAGTTCTGTCTATGTTCTATTTAATTCAATAACCAGGCTAATAGTTTTGAAACTAAGAATTTTATTTTGTTGACACTTTACAGTGGTAAATTACTGTATAACGCACTAACATAATAAAGACATAACAAATTATTATAAAAAATCTGATAATATAGAAAATATCTATTGGAACAAAAACAACAATCTTGAAAACTACTTTTGTAAAATCACTTTCTCTACAAAATTTTCCTTAACATACAGGGGTCTGTTATAAAATTTTAAGAAAGTGTTTGATTTCTGAGTCCATCCGGCAGCCTTTCTAATACATTCGATTTTGGCACCTGCGCGGAATGCAGCTGAAGATGCTGCGTGACGGACACTGTGAGCCTTGAAACAGGTAGTATCTATTCCGGACTTGTGCAAAGCAATTTTTAACCATCTTGAAATGGTTTGAGCTGTGGCTTTATGATATGGTTTTTTATGTGTCAAAAATAAAAATGTAAATCTATATTCGTTATCAGAAAATTTTATATCCGATAATTTAATTTTTGATAGGGTTTGAACTCTTTGTGATGTAACTAGGGATATTAACATTGACAGTTTGTACGTAAGTAATTCTAGGGAAATACTTTCTAGAGGATATAATGTGGGGAGAAAGTCAAGAAAAACCTGCGGATCCCAAGTTACCTCGTACCTAGGGAATACAGGATTTTGTTTAAAAACTCCCTTTAAAAATCGTGTAAGAATATTTTCTTCATCCTCACATTTATTAATAAGTTTAAGAGCTGATTTGTGGCAATTTAAGGTATTATAAAGAGCACCATTTTTATATTATATTCTTAGTCTAGAAACGAAAGTATGTTATTGATAGGAGCATTGAAGCAATGCATTTTATTTTGAGTGCAGAATATCCACCATTTCTTATAGGTACGTACAGTCGTACTGTTTTAAGGTATTATCACTAAGAGATGCTATGAGTGTGGAGATTATCTCTACAGGTATTCCTTTTTTCTTGTAGGCTTCCCCGATAATCTTCCGGCAACCAGGGTAATGTTGTACCAAATCGGATGGCTGTCCCTAAATGGAGAAAGTAAAAGATCAGGCCTTGGATCAAAATAAATAGGTGTATCTATTAAATATTCCACAAACAGTGGATACCAAGGCTGATTTTGCCAGAAAGGAACCACTATTATACCTTCTGCTTTATCAAAAATAGGTTTTCAATTGTCTTAAGTATTAGTGGAAAAGGCGGAAACGCATACAATTCTAGGTTATTCCAAGGTATTGAAAATGCATCAATTGCCATAGAACCAGGATCTGACCTCCAAGAAACATAGTGTTGACATTTTGTGTTGGTATAAGACGCAAACAAGTCTATAGAAGGTTTTCCTAAACGGTCTGTTATAGTTTTAAAAGCATTATTGCATAACGAAAATTCTGTTTCTATCTTTGACGATCTAGATTCATAGTCGGATTTATTGTAAGCAGATTTGATGTAGGAGGCAAATATAAAAATGTTCTTGGTCTCACACCATTCCCATATGGCCCTAGACAACTTAGCCAAATGCTTGTTTCTTGTGCTTCCCATTTTATTTATACAAGCGATTGCCGTTTTGTTGTCAACTTTAAATAAAATATTTTGGTTTGATTTATGCTTGGCAAATGATTTTAAAGAATAGAAAACTGCTAAGAGTTCTAGAAAATTTATATGGTAGTTAGCCTTTTGGTCCGTCCAAAAACCACCCGTTCTCCTATCGAAACAAACTGCACCCCAGCCTGTACAGGATGCGTCCGAAAATATTTTATACAAATAATTACGTGGTAGTAGGGAGCATCCTGATTTATGAATATTATTTTACCACCAATTTAAATCGTGTAAACATTCCTCTGGTAATAACATTTTGGTATTATAACCTCTTGAACTCTTTAAAATGTTACACTTAAAATATTCAAGAAGTTTTACATGTACCCAACCATAAGTAAAAGCTGGGCATATGGAAACTAAATATCCGATAAGTCTAGCAAAAATACGAATTTTTAAATTAACATTTGTTTTCACATCTAAAATAAATTGAGTAGCTCGTTCAATTTTGTCTCTAGGTAAACTAATAGTCATATTTTTACTATCCCAGAGAAAACCCAAAAATTTTATGTTTTGACATGGGTGTGAGCAGGATTTTTCAAAATTAATAATGAATCCCAATTTTGAAAGTAAATCAATTGTAGATTATGTATTCTCTTGACATGATACTTTTGACTTACCTAGGACCAAAAAATCATCTAAATAGTTTACATTTAAGAAACCTCTGAAGGCTTAAACATTTTGCAAAAAACAAAAGGTGCTGTGGATAGCCCAAAAGGCAACACGTTAAATTCGAATAGACTACCCTGAAAGGAAAATCTTGGGTATTTCTTATATCGTTTGTGTATTGGTATAAGATAATATGCATCCTTCAAATCTATTGTACACATGTAAGAATCTGGAAAAATTATATCCCTTACGGTTTCGAAGTTTTCTAATTTAAAATGCGATGTTTGAACGTAGGTGTTTAGTTTTTTCAAATTTAGTACGAAACGATAACCGCCGGATGCTTTCTTAACTAAAAAGTAAGAAGACAAAAATTCGCCTTTTTTATGTTGACACTTTGATATGGCTCCAATGTCAAGAAGCATTTTAATGTTTTCTTGGATATAAGGCTGATCCGCTTTCGGGATTACTTTAAAACTAGCGGTATTAAGTTGGCGTGGTTCAGATGTAAAAGGAATCTTATAACCCTGAACCCATTTTAAAATTGTACGGTCATTAGTTATTTCTGCCCATTGAGCATAGAAAAGGTGAATTCTGCCAGCATATTTGACTTGGGTCTCTACCTTTAATACTTCCTCCGGGGAAATTCCTGTCGGTATACTCTTCGTGGGCGTGTTTTCATTGTCGCTTCTTCCCTCCTGTGATATTTGAAGGCATTCGATGATCTCATCTTGGTTCTTGGAGCTTGACGCTGGGAGTTTAAAGAAAATGAGGATTTCCGAAATGTTGTTGGTCTACTTGAAAATATAGGTCTCTTTGTCCTCATATCCATGGCTGATTTTTCTACAGCTTGAGAAGCTTTACATTTATCCGAAAAGTCCAAGCCAAACAACGTAGTGTCTCTCTTAGCCTCTTCTGCTAACTTCTGAGTAACCTGGCTCATATAGGGATACACCTGATGTTTGCGATGTTTTGATAAAAGATAATGTACTTCGCATTATATCTTAGCTGAATCAGCCGCCTTGGGAATAATCTGGGATTTTACATCACTGGGAATATTCTCCGATGCCAGAGTCAAGGATATCACCTCTCCCAGTCTGGTCAAGCCATGTTATTGTAAAGTTTCTGTCATTTTGGGTTTTTTCATATACGGTCTAGCTTCTACCTCAGTAACCTCTACTGTTCTTCGTTGTCGTTTTCCCGGCATTGCAGATTCTTCGCTGGCGGCAGAAGGCAGATGTGGAGTATCTGATTCATGTGAAGCATTTGAGTCCTCGTTTTGATAAATTATACCGACGGTATCATGAAACGTGTATTTCCCACTTTTAGTTTCCACAAACCCATAAAAATTATCAAACGCAACTCCAGTACATAGATTCGGATTTTTTTTAATTGCTTCAGGGCATATCGTGGATTTTTTCATAGCACAATAAGTTTCCGTTTCCAGCTCCTCAACACCTGGATAGCTAATGCAATGACCATATCTGTGGATAATATCGATTATAATACGACTACTTGTTAAGCTTTTTAAAGCCATTCCAAGCTTAATGTGTTTTGACGTTTTGTATTTACCATTAAAGATTGCATATACAGCATCCTCAAAGATTCAACTATCCGAACACATTTAGAATTAGTTTTTCGTTTATTGTTACTTCCCGCAATACGAGTAGAATCAAAACTGGGATAGGTCTTCTGGCACTGAAATTTCACCCTGTACGGATAAATTATTAGGCAATTTTTTTTTCTCAACTTTCAACACTGATTTTCTTAATATTAATGCAGCTTTATTATCAATGTCCTGATCCTTTATGTTCTCTAATAACTCCTCCTCAATGACAGAAATATGTTTCGGATCAAGTACCTTTTTATTTTGACACATCATAAACTTAATCTCCTTCGGAAATATTTTGGTATTTTACTCTCTAAGTTTTGAGTAGTGAAATTGCCCATAATATTTTTACAGTTATCTATTTCGTCGTTGAATAATTCTAAGTAGTATCTGTGGAGATAGGTGAGAAAATAACGACCTTTTTCTATGACATTTTGCTGAATAAAATTGCAAATTTCATCAAAAACAACTTGATGGTGTTGACGAAGATCATGCCAAGACATTTCAACAGTATTCTTCGTTGACGATATTTTATAAAAATATTCCAATTGACATTTTTGGTGATAATATATTGTCGAATCCATTACATCTTGCACTTTCTCAATTAATTCCACGGAGTCTTCTTCATTTAATAAAAAAAAATCATATTCATTGCACGCATGCAATGGGAGTCTTTTCAGTTTATGTCTTTTAGTTTTTTTATCACAAAATATACACTTTCCATTTTCGTCATTACTTATATTACTTTCAAATGGGATTTGATTGGTAGACGGATGAAAATCACTTTCACCTGCCACACAAGAATCTTCAGAATTACAAGACACCGGTTCAACTGATTCAAATTCAATACTTTCATTTACATTTAGCTCAGATATTACAATAGGTTCAGGAATAGCACTAGCTGAAATTGAGTTTGATACTAAATCTGAATCGGGAACAGTAGAATTATTTTGTTCACTTGAGGTAGATGCTGTAGATGGATCACTATTAGTACTTGTATTACTAGGTAAACTTGATGTGGATGCAACAAATGGTTTGTGAACAATGCTCGGTGAATTTTTGTTTTTACTATTTTTTGTTTTCTCTGGAATCGCGGAATAACATTTTTTGGGCAGAGCAGTAAAATTTTTATAACATTCTCGATGATAACCATTATCATACAAATCTTCAGGTAAAATACGTCTTTGAATTTTAGGTTATGTGTCACTCGATGTTGTAAAACGATTTTACACTTTTTAAATATTTCCTCGGTA
Organism: Galerucella calmariensis; assembly: GCA_910591675.1. Classification (NCBI taxonomy): domain Eukaryota; kingdom Metazoa; phylum Arthropoda; class Insecta; order Coleoptera; family Chrysomelidae; genus Galerucella; species Galerucella calmariensis. The sequence goes on along the minus strand of CAJUYG010001769.1, from coordinate 31,347 downwards.
AATAATATTAATTTCTCAAGAGTTTTCTCAAAATGTACACTTTAATTTTGCTGATTCTGCTTCTTCCATGATTTTCACATTATCAAGTGATGTAATAACTCACAAATTACACGACGTAAACAACAAAAACATGTGGTCTCACAGATCCGAACTATACTGTATACCATTAGGTTGCACGCAAAGGACACATACACAATACACAGAAGAATTACACGAATGAGAGAAGGGGAACTGAGTTAGTAAGACCGTCTCACTCGCTCCGAAACGCACCTATAATGCTTTCGCGCTCATACTCACGGCTGAAAAATTTTGCTGTTTAGGGGGTGTTTGGTCAATCAATTTTGTCTGACTAATTAAATATAACTTCGTAACAATTGTCTTAACAACATATTTAAAAGTCAGACATGTAAAAATAAGTTAAGCTCATTTATATCTTGTAGAGCTTTAAAGCGTCTGACAAAAGTTCTGGCCCATGAAAAGTGTCTGACGCTTATGGTATAACTTTATAATAATACTCTCCAAAATATATATAAAAATCAGCTATAAAAATTTGAGTTAAATAACTATTAATTTTAGTTACCTTTCACACCTGGTACCTGCCCAGGTGTCACTCGGCAAGCTCCACAAGCGCGCAGGTATTCTGAGCACATAAGACACTACTGAGAACTTGAGGTTTCATTTATGTGAAAATAAGTTGTGTCTTATCGCTTTGGGATCTTGGACTAAAAGCAATTAGAAAGGGTAAGGGAGAAGAAAACATCCTAAAAGAGGGCCGTAAGGAGGCAAAAGAGCTATATCAAATGGCATTTGTAAAGAGAGAAGATAAAGACGAGGGTAAGCAACAGGTCGACGCCCATCCAGAAGAGACCACAGTCATTTTTTCACACCATCTCCCTACACAAAAATGTGTACAGAACGCGGATGATATATCTGAAACAAACACATCGTCGAGTAGTATATCTCCTAACCACAGAACACACCCAAGGAAGAAGCAGCAAGCAACGTAAATAAACATGTAACGTCTTTTTGCGCCACCTATTAATGGTGATTGTCTTTATTTGTTATGGTGGTTGCATAACACATGTTTACAAGCCATATGTTCTGTGTTTACAAGTTTATTTTCATAATTTTTGAAGTTATTCACAAAGCAACTTCAACTTTTAATGAACCGTTAAATACTTACATCAAATAATAACGACTTTCTATGATCTTTTTCGTAACGGTTGGCTAAACGTTAAAGATGTTTCGTGAATTAGAGAAATTATGTGGGGATTATCAATAATGATGATATATTTACTAATAAAATTCTATTTTTTAAAATAAGGCAGAGTACAAAAGGATTTGATATAATTATCTATAAGTTCGGTCTTCTGTCTTTTAAATCAATTTTATTATTTAATGTGGTTATAATATATTGAAACATTATCCACAGCACACATTTTTCAACAAATTGAATATAACTGTTTTTATGGGTGCTGCAACAATCAAATTCAATTATTAATTTTTCACCCACTACACTAAAAAAATTAGATGAATTAATGTTTATAAAAAATAATTTATAAACATCTCCCCTAAGTCTATCAATTTCTAAAATAAAATGATGTGAAGGATAAAATAAGTTTCCATACTCCTTTAATTTAATGAAGGTATGTGAATCTGTAACTTGGTCGGTTAAGAAATATTCTTTACAGTCTTCGCAAGTCTTGGCTGTCAACAGTTTTCGGCATATGAATCCTGCAATGTATAAAGATGTATGGAAACGCATTTCATAAAAAATCTTTGGATTCACTGTAGGGTTTGAAACAATAACAGTTTCTGTAGTACTTACTGAAACTGTATCAGTAGTTGCAAATGACTGCAAATCCAAAAAATTCAACAAAAAATCTGCGCCATCATGTTCACAGTTTGTAGAAATAGAATGGGATACTAGATTGTTGATTAAACATGTTTTATAAGCTGCTACAAACTGTGAACATGTTGACCTTCAGTTTTGACCACATAAACCCCGAATCATTCCAAAGAAGTTCTCCAATGGATCTTGATTTAAAGATCGTGTGACTAGATATTTAAACCCTAATATTTCCATGTCACTCCACAAACTTTGTACATTGGAGATTATCACAATAAAATGTTCAACGCATGGAGGAGAATGTACAAACTTACCATTTAATTTTTCAAATTTTAAAGCACTTAGGAATGACTTTGCTTTGTTCCAGAAACTATCATGTGATCTTGCTGTAAGGGGTCGATTAAAAACTTTGGCGGAGTTTCTAGTGCTGTTTAATGTGTCAAATAAGTTATCAATGAAAAATATTAATTCTGTTGTACCTTTTTCAAACTGCTGACCATATTTTTCAGCGAATGTAAGTGCTGCAAACACATCTTTGCTAAAGACCTGTGTAGCATATTTAACTTTCATTTTAGCTCTACCCACAGGATGAAGACGATTTTCAGTAAGTTTTTTGCAAATTTTTTCATCTGGATTGGCACTATCCAAATTATATAACAATTGCAAATCACTCCACTTGGCAATTTTACCTTCAAAATGGATGTTTTTTACCAAAAAATTGTTTCTGAAACACTTGAGTAAGTGAGGTGGGTCGAAAATATGGTTAATTTTGTGCTCTTCCACCCTGTAAGTAAAAAAAAACATGAAAACCACTTTCATTACTGAGGGCAGAAATTGCTCCAACATTTGCTGAGCCTTGGTCAGAAACTGAAGCCAGTATTCTAAGTTGAGTTTTTTTGTGAACATCTTCGGTTAACGATTTTATTAAAATTTTCAACTGAGGGGTTTTTATGCCACATCTAATAAAATAAAATGCCAATGGCTGTTTCCAGCTACAGTTAATTCCTCGTAACATAAAAACAAGTGCATGGTCTGCAATATTTTGTGAGCGACCACTTCCTAAGTCTTGTAAGCCCTCAACAAAACCATATTTTAAATTAACATTCAAATTTGGTTGCAAATATACTTCATCAAATAATAATGTGCTATACCTATATAATGCTTTCATATTATCCGACATTGTTGATAAATGAAGTATAATTTTCTCATTTATGCCAGTTTTAATGTCCAAATGACTCAAACTTCGTTGTAAGGTTCTAGGACTGGGAAGATGTAATACCTTCTGTAAAAACCGGTATCCTTTAGGAGCAGATTTGTACAGTGCTAAATAGAGAGCCTTTTCTTCCTTTGACCATTTTATATTTTTGACAGGCCCATGTCGCAATTGAGAAAGTACTATAGTTTTAGCAGTAGGTGACAAACCATCCAACAATTTAAATCGGGAATCTGTTAAAATATTATTGCTTCTAAACAAACTTCTTCGTGATTTTAACCCACGTTTTAATAAATGTTTAGCTCTCTCCACATTTTTCAATTGTGTTAATAACAATCGTTTTCGAGGTGTTGATTGAGCCAATCAAGTAATGCCAAGATCTCTAATATGTAAGCTCCGCTTTCGATTTCTTGTATGTTGTTGGTAATCTGCAAAATAAAATATGCACATATAATAACCATTATCCAGTTGAAGTAGGTACATTTATTACAATAGGGGAAGAACTATTATTTGCAATTAAATTTTAAAATTAAAATATGATTCGGTACACATTTTTCCAGCTATCCAGTTTGTGTTACAAAAATGTAGTTGTAATACTTTGCTTACCATTTAATACATTGTAACTGGAAGTTGAAGGTTGTGGTTTTCCTTGTTTGCTGAGCCCCACATTTGGTTGACATGGAGTTAAAGGCTGTGGCAACTTATGTGATGCAACCAATACATTTATTTCATCACCTTCTCCCTGCATTTCTATAGGTTCTTGAAACAAAGTAGGTTATTGCTCCCCTGTTCAATTTTTTCCTTTCAGAAGCTTGAAAATTGGATGTTTCAAAATGCTTTCCACACACAGTATACTTATACCGTAATTGGTGATATGGTAAATTTTCCAAAGCCGGATTCTGTATATTTAACAACTACTGTTGTCTTGACAATTCATTACGAGGGAAAATGTGGTGCCCAATATCTGCTTCGTCAGAAATATTGTTTGCACAAGATGGTACTGCATACACTTTTCTCATGATATAATCTGTAAATTAAACAAAGAAAAGTTAATTTTTGGGGTCAACTTTTTTTCTTGTTTTCTACTTGCCTGATTGCACTTATATCAAATCCACAAAAATATTAATATTGTCTAATCACTTTAAAGAGTCCTCGAACTAATTCCACATAAACTATACCATACACTTGAAGCAAAAACGAAAAACTTAATATAAACAATAAATACTACAAGATGCAAAAGCAAATGAGGTTATCAACTTCTAAATCGATATTGATCGGTAAAAAAGAAAAATCGAAGAAGACTGCCTGTCTCGCCATCTACAATTGGTGAAACTTACTTTTAGCCAGGAAATATACCAGGATTTATTTTGTAATTACATTGTCGACCCCCTGTCTCCTAACCTCGCACACTCTATGAAGAAAACGAAAGTTGAGATAGGAAACTGTATAGAAAGTGAAAAAAAATTTATGGAAAGTGGGAAAAACTGTACCGAAAGCTTTGGGGCACGAGAAATTCCAACCAAACCTTCTCTGCATGAGACCCCAACTACTGCTTGTGAAAAATACTGCATCCCTACCATTGAGAAACCGATAAATAGCAATGCTACCCTAAAAAGTGTTTAAAAAACCACGACGAACAACCACAGAACCCGACAACCATTAAAAACCACAAAACAAGCGACACCATCATGTCTCACATGAACATGGATGATAAAGCCAGTAAGACATATCCTCACCAGAAGGACCGGCTAACATTATAGGAGTGCGACATGTTACCCAGGCGCAAATACACACAGCTGGCGTCTCTCCTAGCTGGAGCGACGAGGTGGAAAAGGCCGAACTAAACCAACCTCATTAGCTTCGATGAGATTCCGACCTCCATTTGTCTCTCAATATATCCAACTGACAACCACCAATAAAAAAATCATCGGCAGGGTGATGAATTTCAAAAAGTTAAAACTAATTCAAATAACAGTAAACCACCAGCAAAGCAAAACAAAGATGAAAATCCCATTAAAAAGATCTGCCCTCCAATTGTAATAGATGGCTGTGTCGCTGGTCACAAAGAAATAATCAATCTTCTTGAACAAGACATAAAAGGTACCTTCGAAATGAAATACAACAAGTCGGTTGTTGTATTCACCCACGAAGAAAAAGACCACAAAAATCTAAAAAGCAAACCAATGAATGAGAAGCTTCCTTTTCATACTTACTCTAAGAAGGAAGATAAATCGCACGCGTTCGTCCTAAGAGGCCTTGCACGAAACTATGAAAGAAGTCTAACTAAAGGCAGAACTCTGTTCTTGGTGATTACATCACCAACTATCACACTCGACTATCTCAAAAAGCATGTTAGGATAGTCGTCAAACTGTGGACGACCTCCTACCTGCATGAAATGCGCAGGGCCGCACAGAACAGCAGAATGCAAAAAGAGTCTTTCTGACCCTGCAAAATGCTGTAATTGTCAAGGTAGTCACCCAGCAAATTCAGACTCCTGCCCGGTATATATCAAGTAGTAAACTCGATACATTTATGACATATAATAGATTCGTTCAGAATATTGACATGTATAATTTCTAAGCTATGCGGGGTACAGATACACTGTAACCTACAATAAGCCCAGGAGGCTGAGGTGGTACTGGCGAAGGGACGGCTCCTTGGAAAAAAAACCTACCCTTTTATTCAACAAATTCTGTTTAAAGACGTGTAAGTCCAGTTGTCCCGGTGTCAACCTTTAGGGCCTTCGGCTCACTCAGAACGATGGCAGGGTGTGAGTAAAAATTTACCAGGAAATTTACTAATATTTATGGGCGCCATCGGAGTTTAAAGACCACAAGTAATATTTTTCCACCACCATAAACTTGCAAAGGGCATATGAGGAAGAAAAGAGACTAAATCTTACCTTAAAATAAAACCTTTTATGACAGCAACCAACTCACAGTCGCTACAAAATTTTATCATCAAACAAAACAAAATTACTAAATATAAGTATAGCACTATTATTCCTGAATTGATATCACAGAGTACACCATCTAACAAGAGACGAAAGCTTTGTCGGTTCCTTTGAAGTTGGACTCGAACGGAAATACGTCGAGACTTTGACAGATAAACTACATAAAACACTGAGAAAAGTAACGCGAGTATTGATTCGAAGTAAGTGGTAAAATCATAGCTACACTAAGAAAAGTAGTAGTGTTGATAAACATCTCCCAATTCGGATTATAGAATATTTTCTTAACTACTAACATGAGAATACTTTATTATTCACCCTGGTTAATAATAAAATTATCTAGAAACTTATTCATTTTATGAAATAAATATCAAAAATGAATTCTAGAAAATGTCTTTAGATAATATAATGTAGAATTGATGAAAAATATGAAAATTGTTTGAGATATTAGTAAGGTTGACGTTTATTGAATACCCTTTCACCAACTTCAGTATCATTTCAGACAAATTCTTGACAAACGCCACGTCTCATTAGGTTGAATAAATTACGTTGAATTAGGTTGAATAAATTACGAATAAAGATCATTAAATTTGTTTTGTTAAGATTGTGAATAAAATATGGTATTTTACTCATGTTATTGATTCAAGTTGTTTGAGCATAACAACTTTGTGGAGTAAACTTTTCTTGAAGTTATTAATTATTTTTTGGTTTCATTAGTGTACTGAAACCATATTAGAAATCTGGTGGTTATGGCTATAATATAAATAAAAAACATTTTTTTTTTCAAATTATTTTAATTACATAAATGAAAATAAATAACATAATATTTATTATACAATAAAATGAATGTAATATCACAGAATACACCAACCAAACAAGAAGCGAAGCTTGTGATCATTTTTTTATATGCGCATGTCTGAAAGTCGCCAGATTTATAAGAATAAGAAAAAATCAGCGCAAAATGCAAATATAGTCCCAAACTATTCAAAAAATGTGTGACTATTTTCTAGATTGAGATTTATTATTACGTCGTTAAAATTTACATATCAAATACACAATATATAAACTTATAAGACTAGTCAAATAATAAGTACAAGTAATACTAAATATAAAATACCACAGCACAGAAAATACCCGACATACTCAGAGACAATAACAACGTGGACAATATTATTAAGTTTCTTAAAGAGATTAACATGAAAGACATTTAAATTTAAAATGTTTCATTAAAAGAATTATAACAGTTGTCGCTTATAACCTCAGTGGTTCGGGCGACATTAAATAAATATGAATAAAAAAAAAAATATAAAATACAGATAATACAAAATACCAATAAAGATAATACAAAATACAATTTTTAAATAAAAATCCCGTAGTAAAATACAAATGTGTGATCTCCAAAAAAAAAAATACTCTAAAACTTATTTATAATAATTAAGAAACTCAGCCACTGAGCAAAGTTCAATTAAAAACTTTTTTAAAATGGATGTAAATGTCAATGTTGATGCTATCCTTTCCTATTATTGTTTTAATTTTATTATAATTATTATAACTTTATGCCTATGTAACCAGGTGAGTTCTGCCCAATTTGTAGCCTTGAGAAGGCCCAGTGCATATCCATTTTTAACCTAGTATTACGAGAATGTAGCTCCTCATTCACCTCAAACTTATTTAAATTGTTATGAATGTAAAGAATTACTCTAAATATGTGTAGACTGAGCAATGTCAAAATTTGTGAGTAGACAAATAATTGTTTGCAACTAGTAGATGAATTAACCTTAAACATAGTTTTTATGACTTTCTTTTGTGTTACAAAAGCTTATCTAAATGAGCAGATGAACCCCAAAATATTAGTCCATATTGCAGTACTGACTGCACTAGACCAAAATATAATATCATCAATATACTAAATGAAACTGTATGTCTCAGATTTCTCATTATGTAACAGCATGTGCTTAATTTAGAACAAAGTACTTATATGTGTGACTCCCAAGTCAATTTAGGATCTAGTGTCATACCTAAAAATTCAATTGTGTCTGACGTTTGAATAGAATTACCATTGATGTTTAAATAAAGGTCATAATTAGGTGACACATTTCTTGGCAAAAATCTCATGAAATATGATTCTAACAGATATCAAAGAACATTAATTATTCAAACGCTTTATGAGTTTTGAAAAATATTTTTCCCAGACAATGACCGTTCAACTAATAAGAAACAACTACTTCCCGGGCTATAGACCCCGAAGGATATTGGATTACACTTCAAAGTCAAACGGGGTTGGCATATCTACAAGATATTTAAACCAACCATTTTGGTTTGCAATTAGAAGTGACATCATAACTTGTAGACCGGTTTCAGCGTATTTGTAACGGAAGTGTAAAAAATGTGACAGGTCGGGGCCTATAGCCCGGGAAGTAGTTGTTTCTTCTTAGTTGGACGGTCATTGTCTTTGAAAAATATTCTTCAAAATTCATAAATATGTTTTTGTTGAATTTAAGAAGGTTGCCCTCACATTGTATTTTTTAGGACCCAAAGCATATTCATTTCTTGATAAAATAATAAATCTTCCAACACCAAGAACTTCACAAAAATTGACTAGGGGTTTACTTTCTAAACCAGGTTTAGGAAGTGAAGAAGTTTTTGAAGTCATCAAAATTAAAACCAAAACAATGTTGCCTCAAGACAAAAACTGTAATTTAATTATAGATAAGATGTCATTAAAATCTTTTTTATATTTTGATATTGGAAGTGATGAAATAATTGGCTTATGTGATATTGGCACTGAAAAAAAAGAGAAATTGGTGGTGACATGCTTTAGTAATGATGGTACGAGGTCTCTATACCAATTGGAAGTTACCGATTTCTAATTTTTTAGTTGAATCTGAGTTTTGGGGCTGAAACATTACTACCTTGAATTAAAAAATGTATTGAAAAATTATTTGACTGTGGTTTAATTGTGAATTGCTTAGTAAGTGATATGGGATCCAATTTCATAAAACTTAGCAAATTACTTGGAGTAACTAGTACTAATCCACAGTTTCAAGTGAATAATAAGAACATTGTGTATATTTGATCATTGTCACTTAATTAAGGCTTTTAGAAACAATCTAATAAATAATGTTATTAGTTTTGATGACAAGAAAACGTCCTGGACGTTTGTAAAAAGTTTTTATGAGCATGATAAAAAACAATTTTTCAGATGTGCTCTTAAACTTACAAACTCTCATATATCCATCAAGTTTTGAAAAAATGCGTTTTAAATTCTAAGCAATACTGTGTCTAGTTCAATGAACACATTTATGAGTTTAGGAATACTAGCACAAAGTGCAATAGGTACTATGATATTTATAGAAAAATTTGATAAGCTTTTCAACATGCTTAATTCAGTGGACCTAAAGAATTCAAATCCTTATAAAAATATTTTTGAAGACACAGATTTTCAATTAAAATTTTTGGCTGAAATGGTAGAATATATTACAAATATGAAATTTTTTGATAAAAATGGTGTAGATGTTACTGCCAGATCAAAATGTAAGAACTGTTGTGTCATAACAATAAAAGGTCTGAAGATCCTTTGGAATTAACTTTCATTGGATAATTTTAAATATCTATGTTGTAGAAGGATTAATCAAGATTGTCTAGAAAGCTTCTTTGGTTCCATAAGACAACAAGGCGGCAAATCAATCAATACCAACTCCCATACAATTTCAAAGAGCATTTGAAAAATCATTTAGTCAAATATTCTTACATTCCAGTAAGATGAATTGCATTAATGACATTTTAACTTCAACAACAACAAGTCAAGCTCAACAAACCTAGTATTTCCATGAAAGCAATATCACTTCCAGATAACGATTATCGTTAAGAACCCTCAGTCATACAAAATTCTTTCAATTATGTTTGTCGGTATTTAATTAAAAAATGCATAAATGTTCATAGTTGTAATGCCTGCATTAGTTATTCTCGTGAAGTAACGGATTTGGATATTGGACATTTATTGACAAATCTTAAAGCATACAATACTGATATCAGTACTTTTGGTGGTTTGAGAGCTCCAAGTGAAAATTTCGTGGAATTTATTTATAAATTGGAAATTTTATTCACTTCATCGTTTGAAAATATTTTAACAGAAAAATATATTCCACATTCATTACCAAGAGTGATGAAAAAAATAGAATTTGAACATCCATGTGAATCATTTCCAATGCAATATGTCATAAAATTATTTATCAGATTAAAAATATTTTACTCACTAAAATATTGTAATAACAATTTAAAAAGCATGGTCAACAAAAAGAACATAGTAGGAGACATTTCCATATTTGATCTTAAATATGTGACAATATAGTCAGCTTCCTAATTTTCTTATCATTAGTGTTCTTTAAATCTCTATTAAAATATTTCAAAGTATAAAATAATCGAAGTCTAATAAATAGTTTTAAAACATACAAATGTGGAAAAGACTTACACGGGTGTGTAAAAGGAACAACTTTCATTTCATCAAAATATGAATTTGATACAACAGTTCTGGTAAATTTGTCCTCAAATGATAAACAAAACATTTGCTCCAATTTGTAAATATACTGAACAAAGTCCTCACTTGGAGTTCTCGATCCTCCATATACACATTGATCGGTATTATATGCTTTAAAATGTGTCAATAGGCTAAAATCTAATTCCTCAACTTTTTTAGAATAATCTTTGCATACCTGACATATATGTACACTAAGAGCTTTTTTAATTAAATAACCACATACATACTGAAAAGCATTTTGGGTAACAAGACTTTCTTTTTTATAATCACAATGTGGAAGTGAAATGGCTTTGATGGGATTAGTAGTTGGTTGCTGATTAGTACAAATAACTTTATGAGGTTTTAAATTCATCAATTGTTTATCAAAATCATCAGAGCAATTCATAGCAGTGGAATGTAAAAAATTTTGTGCAAACAGCTTTTTGAAGGCTCTCTGGAATTGAATAGGAGTAGGGTTCACTGAATTCCCTCCTTGTTGCCTTATGCTACCAAAATAATTTTCAATGCAGTCTTGATTTAAACGTCTTGTTTTTAAATACTTAAAACCATTAGATGCTAAAATATCCCAGATTTGTTTTACTGCATTTATTGTTATAATCCAACATTTCATGGATGTAAATCGGGATGTAACATTTTTACCTGACTTATCAAATATTTTCAAGTTTTTTATGAAATTCAACATAGAATTTGAAAATTGTATTTGGAAGTCAGTGCCCTCATAAACGTTTTTAAACTGATTGGAATTATTATTAGTCGAGGAATTTAACATGTCAAAAAGATTATCAAATTTTTGAATGACTTCTATGGTACTTGCAGCTTCTGAAGGAAGAAGTCCTAAAGCAATATAGGTACTCATAGAACTTGCAACTGTACTGCTTAAAACTTGAGTTGCAAGTTTCACATGCATCTTTTCAAAGCTTGTTGGGTATATGTGTGAATATGTCAGTTTTGTAGCACACTTGTAAAACTTTTTATTATCTTCATGGTAAAAGGTCTCCACATAAGACCAAGATGTCCTTTTAGCGTCATCAAAACAAATAACATTATTCATTAAAGCATTTCTTGTAGCTTTTATCAAATGACAAGGATCAAATATATAAAAAATTTTTTTACCATCCACATCAAATTTAGGTTCATCAGATGTAACACCAAGTAATTTACTTAATTTAACAAAATTTGACCCCATATCAGATACTAGACATTGTACATTTAAACCTATTTCAAACAATTTTACAATGCATTTCTTTATGATGTGAACAAGTTTTTCCGCTTCAAAACTTGTATGCACAAAGAAATAAGCTAGAGGTTGCTTCCAATTTGAATACAATCCTCTAGCCATAATTACAAGAGCATGCTGTGCTACCATTGCCTCTTTTTTGTTATTTCCTATATCACATAGACCAACAATCTCATCACGCCCTGTATCAAAACACAAATTACTCTTAAGAGACATCTCATCAATGCATATACCACATTGTTTGTCCTCATCAAGCATTGTTTTCACTTTTACTTGAAGAGCTCCATATACTTGAGGATTTTTTAGCCCAGGTTTGCATGACAAATGTTCTGTCATTTTTTGAAGACTTCGTTGTGATGGCAAATAAAGAATTTTTTGCATAAAAGCATAAGCTCTAGGCCCTAAAAAATTCAATAACAAAGCAAACTGCTTATATTCATTGGAATATCTTCTACTTTTAGTTTTTTTATTCTTAAGTACTGCCTGTGTCTTAGCTATTTGTGCTAATGCCTTGTTTAAGAATTTATCACACATTTTATTGAATTCGGTTAGAGTGTATTTTTCATTTTCTGATTTCTTTGATGCTGCCTTATGTTTCTTGATTTTCAATGTAAGACACTGGATTTTCCTGCGCAACTTCTTTTTTCTTGGTGAGCTTGCACTTAATAGGGCTGCAGTTTGTGTCGATACATTGAAAGATGAATCTGCACCTGCAGTATCCGTCGAAACATTTGGAGACAATTCTGCAGTATGCATCTTACTTGTCGATGGAACAACTAAATCTGAAATGTTTCAGTAGGTTATTAATATATAAGACAAAAATAATGTATCTAACATAATAAATAGTAGCATGCACACTTGATTTGGTTTCACGAATTTACTTCTGAAGTTGAATATGCCTAATAAATTTTAAATCAAACACAATTCAGTAATGTAAAGACAACAAATATTTACCTTCAAGTATTACAATTTTTTTTGATGGTTCTTCTGTTGAACTAAACTGGTCCTTGTGTTTGCTATGTGAAAAAACAGTAGGATTTGCATCCGGGATTAAAGTTTTTCTTATTCCATTTCTGTTAATAAGCTTTTCTTCAAAATGAAGCTCGCACAATTTATAATTTTTTTTAGAATCTCAAGGTTTTTTTCAATCAGATCCTGTCTATTACTATTATTCAACCAAACTTCAGCTCTGAAAAAAAAAGGTAAAAACCAAAACATAATTTTTCACACAAACTGACAATTTCTCTACATACCTAACACGATCATTAGGAATTGAGAAAAAACTTAGTCCTTCGCTTGTTCTCGAGTTACAGCCGCGGTATATACAAAAAAATCCACCTTTGCGTGAAGCCATTGTGATATTATATCAATAAATATGCACCAAACACAATATAATAAATATAATCCAAATTCACTAGAGAAACACTGTTCACTACTATAAAACACGTGGAATAAACTGGAATAAACTAGGGCAGTGACAACCAAACTGACAGGAACGAATGAACGGAAGTGTCGACCATGTGTCGACTTGACACTGACAGATAAACTACATATTTCACGCATGTGCACAGAAAATTGCGATCACGAAAACGGCTTTCATTCGCCTCTTGTTAGATGGTGTACTCTGTGTTGATATTGATACAAAGATATATCCCTTCACTACCCCTACGGTTATTAATCCCAACATACATATATTTACTTGTACATATCAGATTTGTGTGCAACACCAAAAATCAATAAAATATATATAATAAGGAACAAAATTGGTAAGACTCCCCGAACCTTCGTGTATATTAAGTTTGGATCCAAAATCACCGCACGCAACGCAAATGAGTGTCTAAAAGGTGGTGAATAAGATCAACAATTTATCAAGTCTAAGCAGGCCAAGAACTAGTCTTACTGACCATATTCAATCGAAAGATATTTGCGCAACAATTCCGAAGTATGCAAACAAACAAAACTAAATTATTAAAATCCGCGTAACCCCCCCATATAGTTACACTAAATAAGTGTACTTGGAAACATTTGTTCCATAAATAAAAAAAAATACTAAACCTAGTAAAATCCGCTTAACCCCCCCATATAGTTACACTAAATAAGTGAACTTAGAAACATTCATTTGTTCCATAAATAAAAAAAATACTAAACCTAGTAAAATCCGCTTACCCCCCCCCATATAGTTACACTAATAAACAAAAAACTACTTTCGATGGTTACGTCATTCTTCATAATGAAATTATAAACATTGATAATACTAACGAATTTTTAATGAAACTCATTCGAACCATTACTTTATCTGAATTAAATCTTTCAAATATTGAGCTATTTACTTTGAATGAACTTGAAACACTAAAAATTGAACTTATTAAAATCTATTCTAGAAACGCTCTCCTTATTTATGACGAACACCCCTACGAACTAATAGAATCCTCTAACACATTGATCGGTGTAACTTTAAATACAATGCTCATAATAATAAAAATCCCAATTCTCCATACCAAAATACCTTTCTTACCCATAGAATTTACCCCATCTCTAATAATGAACACGTTATGATTATTACACCTTCATCTTTCTACGCCAATAACAAATGGTACGAAGAATGTAGAAAAGAAGCAGAATACTTAGACTGTACGAAATTCATAAAATCCAGATGTCAATTACCCAATATTCAAAATTGCACAAAAACCATTGTAACTGAAAACTTTTACAGAGAAACTAGCAAAGCGATTTTGGTATCGTTCACCCAAACAAAATTCAAAATCAAGAAATTAAAGTTAGCAGCCTCCTAATGTCAGACGAGCCAATAACAATAGAAGGAATTATTCACGGCAAGAAAACTATCCACGAAATATTGTTACCAGATATTGTTCCCATGAAATTGATGCCCGACCAAGATTGGACATTGAAAAACTGAAAATCCCTGACACCCATGGCCAACTACATCCCATAGAAGAAGCAGAAGTTTTACCGCCTATTCCAACCGGCCTCAGCATTACTGCACTTTTACTAATAATATTTGTTTCAGTCTTTTTTTAAACTATTTTTATGAAGAGAAGAAAGAGAATCTCCAAAATTCTTTTTGGACCGAAATTAACGCCTGCCCAAGTCCAAGGCCCCTGAGACTTCGCGGACGAAGATCAATCCAAAGGAGGGAGGAGAAATGTGACCGTCACGAGAAGAAGATGCTACATAGACACTATTTTTATATAAATTCCAATTAAACATGTGTCTCTTGTTCTTTTTACTTATGTATTACGTTCACAACATTTTATAAAAAATGAACAATATAAAATTTTTATCATTTCATTGCAATTAGTTATTTTGATTAAATTAAAAGTTTTTTAAAAAGTAACATTTTCGTGTGTGTAACATTTCTATATAAACAATATAAAATATAATCAAGTTAATAAAGAGCTGCGTCTCCCAGTGATTTATGCTCAGTGTTCATGGATAAAACTACAAAGGATGTGCGTGCCCGCCGCGGCCCTAATTTCGGATAGGATGTTGTAAAAATCTAGCCTGAGAACTATCATATCGTATGCTGTATGGCGCGGATGTGTGGGGTGAGAAAGCAGGGGTGAATGCGAGGGCTATACCACTCCTGCTGGTGTGCAGAGAGGGATACCTCTGTGGGTGGTGCAGGCGTACAGGACAGTGGGTGGACTGGCAGCAGCAGTGCTGTCAATGTATCCATTGGACGACTTGATGGCTAGAGCCAGACAGAAACGCTGGAGGGGTGCGAACAGAGAGGAAGTACAGGAATGGATGGATGAGGAAATGGAGAGAAGGTGGGATGAGTATGGGGGCGCGCTAAAAGGAGCGATTGGGAGCAGGAGAAATTGAGTGGACCGGAAATTCGGAGAGGTGAACTACTTCTTGACGCAGGTGCTCACAGGGCATGGGTCGAGAGTGGGTTACCTCCACAAGATTGGGAAAAGAGAAACTAGAGTATGCGAGAAGTGTTAAGTGGAGGGTGATGTGAGGCATGTGTTTAGATGTTGGGAGAACGAGGAAGTTTTGGAGAAGCTGAAAAATAAACTGGGAGAGGCGGTGTATTGGGAAAATATGGTGGAGATTATATTGAGGGGCGAGGAGGAATGGATTGAGATAAGTGGCGTAGTAGAGAACATGATTAGGGAAAGAGAAGGAGTTATGACATGTGAGAGGTAGGAGTGATAGAAAGGAGAAGATGACGGAGTGTGTGAGAGACCGCCACGCGTCTTGAAGTATGCTTGGGTAGTGATTCCAAGGCGGGAGTAACGGCGAGTTCAAGGTGGGTTCGGTTGGTAGGCATTTCCGTGGGGATGAGTCCAACAATGTCTGTGTACTGGTTAAGGGCCCAGTCAAACATGAGTTCCTCATCTCGGCCCGAAAAAAAAATACATAACCTCACTTTCACATAAGTAGGACTTAAGTAGAACCTACACTTCTACTTACGTTAAGAACGACTTACGACGCGGTGTAGTCACATATATTTCCTACGTCTTACTAAAATGCTTAAGTAGCACCGGTGCAGTTGGCCCTTAGTGGTAAAAATATTATGTGTCAAACAGTCAAGCAGTGAAATGTTTTTGAAATTCATTTCAAAATTATCAATATTATTTTCAGAGTAAATCTCGCAATAAGTTTCGGGGCCGATTTATTCATATGTCCAGTAAAGTATCAGTTAGTTATGATGATGCAACAGTGTATTTTCTGTGACTCTACTAATGAGTTCTACAGTTTTTTTTGTCAGATGACATATGGATGACATTATACTGTGCATCAAATGTGCATCTTGTTTGGTTTTTCCAAGATTTTGATTGTTGAAAGGAGATTGTTAGAAGTTTTTATAAAGTTAAATTGAACGCTCCCATTAGTGGAATCTGTTTTGGCTATTATCGGCGATCGTCAATATCGTCAAGGAAAAGATTTATGTCGTCTATAACATCCATTTTAAGAAAATTAAGTGAAAACACAAAACTCGCGAAGAACAATTTAAATTTAGAATCTCCTCTGTAATTCCTTAGTGACAGTTCCAAGTGATTTGTAAGTTACAGTCTTCCCATTAAAGTATAATTTTGTGGTGAAGAAATCAGTACATTATTTAAACCGTTCGACAATTGATACCCGCTATCAGTTTTCAGGTGTGGGGTAGGGACAATTTTAACGCTCCAATCACATGTTTCATGCCGGTTGCTTTTGAATTTCGAAATGAGTTTACCAAATTTACCCGAATCTCCAGGCAGTTTACCAAACCAAACACAAGCTATGAGTGTGGAGGATTATCGCAATAACAATTAATGCTTCAGTAAGTGCGCTTCAATCACGCGAAAATAGCCACATTAAAGTAACAGTAGAGTAAATGCCCTTATTCCCGAGTATTCAGGAGTCGAAGACATTACCATGTGGTTCAGTACTGTGGATACAGTAAAATGTACTTATACTGTTACTGACGAAATGATTAAGTTAGTCATTATATCAAAGCTGAATGGTCAGGCTGAAATTGGTTTCATTCTTCTTCAACACATGTGAAGTTAACGTATCAAGAGATTAAGAGAGAAATGGTTAAAGTGTTTAAATGTGGAGAATATAAAATATCGTTAATGAGAAAATTTGAGACGTCGTTGGCGTAGAAGTGAGAAATTTTGCGAATACTATTTCGATGAGGTTCTGATTGGAAAGCAGCTACACTTAACCGAATCTGACCTTATTTATTATGTCATCGAAGGCTTCGATGATCCAGGCCTACAAGTTTAGGCTAAAATTGAGGAATTTGAGTCACTATCACACTTACTAGAGATTATGAACAGTATTACGCAATCCAAACGTAGAGGAGTGACCACAGGAACGACAGGTCCACCAAAAAAGTCCTACTAGCACCAGCCTGCTAATAGTTCATCTGCACCAGCTACAGTTCATAGAAAATGCTTCAACTGTTATGGTGAGGGCCATGTAGTCAATCAATGCCCTGAACCAAGACGGGAACGGGAACTGCAGATTCGACTGTAATACCTACCAGTGTATGCAGAGAAAGAAGTTGAATTAAATGAATTGGTCCCAGCCTATTTTTCACACTGTCAGTTCAGTAAGTACCCCGACAGGATGTATGAAGCAGTTTTGGATTCAGGAAGACCCATTAGCTTGGTGAGTGAAAAACTTGTATCGAACACCGATATAAAATCTTATGATGTCTCAAAATTTTGTTGGACTACATAAATCTAAATTAAGGTATTAAGGCTCTCTGAAAAAGTTTTAAAATTAGAAAATCAAAATTTTATTTCATGTTGTTCCTTCAGAAACTTTAAATTTTGACAGAAATTTTATATCGAATAATGATTTAGAAATTACTTTTGGGGAAAATGTCAAAGTTCAGCGGAAGCCTCAAAATTTTGAGTTTAATGAGATTTTTTGAATTCAATATTCTCATGAAAATAACATGCCTGAACCAGATATTAATTGATCGCTTTTGACCAGCCAAAAAAAATAATTTTATAATACTTTTCAAAATTATTATTTAAATGCGAAAAAACTGAGGGGGAAACCGCTGACCAAAATTTGTACACTAAAATACTATATTTGACAAATAATACCAAAATTCCCAACTGAAAATACCAACATTACCTTTAATATTACCTCAAATTTCAGTTAAAAAATTTAGCTAAACATTTGACTAAGTATAGTTTGGCAAGTTTATCTGAAGCTATGCGGCGTCGGTAAGAGGCGAGGAAAAACATGGCGCCTATCTGTCAAACGTACAAATGGCGTACGGTACCTATTTTACCAAGTAAAACTGAAAATACAAATGTAACTGACAATAACAACACCACTGGATAAATCAATATCAGTCAATTGACGAAGTGAGAGGGAAGATCTCACGAACGCGCTTGCCAATAAGAAGTCAGCTGGTCGATACAAATCACCAATTATGTAATTCGGAGGGTGTGGTCATTATGATTTTCGTACAACGCTGCCAGAGCTTCAAAAAGCCCATAACAAATCTGGAAAAGTGTTCATCTTTAAATATTCATAAATTGAAAAAATAATTTTAATAGAATAAATCAAAGGAAACAAGCACATTATAAAATTAATGTTTAATCATATTTTTAATATTGTTGATAATAAAAAGACCCTTTTCTAATTATTATCACTACATAGTTAGAACCTCAGTTTTGTCATAGTTAAAAGTGGCAATGTCGAATGTTTTCGACTGCATTCCTTTCACGGTTTCAGATAAACTTGCCAAAGTATACCTATGCTTCAAAGGAAAACCTGAAACCATTAAACCTATTTTCTTTCATTGGTATTTGATATTTAGTTATGTAGGTATTATAAGCTTACTACTAGCAATTTTTTTATCAGGTATTTATTTTACAATGAAGTTCTGGAAGACCTGGAACGCCTCGTGGAAGACTGTATACAGGGTGTTCAGAAATTGAAAGTAATCACCAATTTCTATAAATGAAACCCAATCAAAAAAATATATTCATTTTATTTTATCTTTAAATCTTTATACAGTTGTTTAATATTGACCACATCTAACCTCTTTAGATTAAATACTCCCGTTCCAATTAATTTTAAAGCCCCTGAAATATAAATTCCTGGTCGACGTCAGCAATGTCGTCTTGTTTAGGCTATATATAGAACACCAACTGAAGTTTAAGATATTTCATTTTAAATTTTGATTTGTCGACTCTCTGAAGTATTTTACCCACAAACCAATCCTCTTCGTACTGAACAGTGTAATAATGTTCTTCCAAAATACTAAGCTGGTTCTTGAGCCTCGACTGGTGGATATATTTTCTGCAGAATTATTTGAAAAACTTTCGGTATCTGTGGAATCTTTCAAACAAAAATCTTCCGTCTCTGAGCTTGAAGAGGTAAATCCATGCTCAACGTTTTGAACCCAGTTTGGAACCTTACGCGAAATGTTGCGTTTTACCTTAGGTTTTACGGAGGGCTTCACCATCGGTTTTACTTCTAGTTCTGCCTTCTTTGTTAGTTTTTTTTTTGTGGGGATTGAGCTTTTTCCTCGGATTTTTATTTTTCCTGAAGAAAATCTGTTTGACTTATCTGCCATATTAATTTTGTTTGGGTTAAAACTAATTTTGACGGATAAATTAAATAAATACCAAAATTATCATTTCACACTAAAATATTGAAGATTTTTCAGTCCGCCTCTGGTAAGTTGTCAAAAAAACTGACGTTTTTAATTTAATAGTTGTTGTGATTTTATATTAGACTTGTTGATTTTATCGTAAAATAAGATATGTCATAGAGAAGGAAAAAAAGGGGGGCAGTTTTCATAAGCATTCCATACGATTACAATTGGTCTTCAAAGTCTAACAGGTGAAAATATATGTATTTCCGAGGCCCTCGAGCAGAAATTTAGTAAGAAACCACCAAAAATATTTGGTGTAAAAATGTTGGTTTTTTCAAAGGCCATTTTCGCAAAAAATATTCGTGTTGCGAAAAAAATGATGGGGGCCATTTTTGTAGATAATTTAACGACCTTCATTTTTTACACAAACAAAGATTGTCTAACTTGGGTATTTCGGGAGATATTGGCGGAAAACCGTTTTTTGGGGACTTTAGGGGCCATTTTGGGGTCTTAGCTAAGGGGCAATCTTGGAGAACTTTTTCTCCCTTTGAAGTACCTGTCAAGACCTACATATAAAGCAAAAAAAAATTATTGGACAAATATATTGATAGGTTTGCCTATTTTCAGGTCTTCAGTTACTGGACTAGTATGCATAAATGCGAAATCAAACTGGACAGAAATTAAAATATTGAAGGATGCTCCAAATAGTTTAACGACGATTAGATTATTAGAAAATATTTTTGCAGTAAACGGGTATCTATTGGAAATAGTTTCGGACAATGCATCAATTTTTAAAAGTGAAGAATTCAATGGAATATTCCAAAAATATATAGCTCCAGGACATCCGACGACAAATAGACTCGCAGAAAAAAACGTGCAGACTTTGAAGCATAGATTAAAAGCGAGTATGGATGACAATACACATATTCAAGACAAAGTCCAAAACATTTTGTTTCGGTATCGTGCGGCGAATCTCCAGCCGAATTGTATTTGCATCGGAAGCTGAGAATCCGTTTGGATGCAATTTTTTCTTATCGACCCAAAGCCTCACAGATTTCATACAAACCAGTACGCTCATTTCAAATGGGGGAGAGAATCCAGGCTAGAGTTTTCATCAATAATAAACACATATGGCAGCTCGGAAATATCGAAAAGAAGTTTGGAAAACTCTATCATCTGGTCGCTTTAGACTCAGGTAGAACATTAAAAAGACATATTAACCAATTGAAATCGACACTAGTCTAGAAAAAGAAAGTAACGTTTAGACCCACTCAGTCCTTCAACGTTCCAATGCTTCCAGCAGTACCTCAGAGTAATACAGATCCATTAAATGAACGCTGTTTAGGTGAACCAACACCTGATGCGTCATTATTACGACCTCTAAGAGTAAAACGTCCACCTGTTTGGTCCAAAGACTACGTAATTTATTTATTTATTTATTTTATTACAGAAGCAAACAGGTTTCCCTTATTCTATGCAACTGTGGTTACAAACTATAACTTAATACAACGCATGCATATTGCTTATGAGACAAAAACGACTGAATGTACACACAAGACTAATTCTCTAATATTAAATCTGCAATAGATATTTTAAATTGACTCAGAGTAATTCCTAGCAGTCCAGTGTCCAGATTATCACTTAAGCTATTGTATAGCTGACATATTTTATCTAGCGAGTTTATTGAAGGTGTTAAGAATAAATAATTCCTAGGACGGGTTCGATGATAGGGTACGTAGAAATTCAATTGACTGAGAAGATCAGCTGAGCCTATTAAATTGTTGCACAACTTATAAAGAAAAATTAATTCTCGACGTTTTCTCCTGCATACTAATTTATCAATACTAAACTCTGACCTTAATGGATCATAAGACTCATATTTAGGAGACATCTTGTGTTTTTTAAAATAGATATATTTCACAAACTTATTTTGTATGGCTTCAATTTGGCGACTCAAGCTTAAATTAATGTGTGAACTCCAAATAATGCTACCAAACTCCAACTTGCTTCTTACAAGCGAGTTATATATACTTATAATTGACTTAATATTAGTAAAGGCATAGGCAGTACGTTTTATAAACCCAAGTAATTTATATGATTGAGAAACAGTGTTAAGTATATGTGATTTAAAGCTAAACTTACCAGTGAATAAAATACCTAGGTCCGTTATTTCATTTACTCTCATTAATTGAGTATCCCCCATTGCATAATAAAAATATCTAGGGTTTTTTTGGCGACTGAATGTTAAAACAACACATTTGCTAGTGTTAAAAGGTAATTTATTAGTTAGCGACCAATTATATATTTTATCTATGTCGTACTGTAATTGAAGATGATCATTTAAGTTATTCACTTTTGTATAAATTTTTAAATCGTCCGCAAACAATAAACACTCAGATGTAATTAAGGAAGGCACTTCGTTTATAAAAATCAAAAAAAGTAACGGTCCTAGATTAGATCCCTGTGGTATACCAGATTCCACCATAAATGCCTCAGATTTCTCACCCATGAAAGATACATATTGCCACCTATCACTAAGATAAGTTGCATAAAGTTTTAGTAAAGGATAGCTCATTCCCAGTGAATTTAACTTCCTTAAAAGTATATCATGGTTTACTTTATCAAAAGCTTTGGCGAAATCTGTATATACAACATCAACCTGTTCCCCTTTATCCTGTGATTCAAGTACATAATTGGAGAACGTTAGCAGATTTGTTTCAATAGACCTCTTATTACAGAAGCCATGCGGTTGATTACATAATATAGTTTGAAAATGCGAATATAATTTATCATATAATATATATTCAAAAATTTTAGCGCTACAGTTTGCTATTGCAATCGGCCTGTAATTACTGAACTCGTCCCTAGGGCCTTTTTATGTATCGGAGTTACCTTTGTGATCCTAAACGCCTTTGGAAAGTAGTTATTGTTAAGTGATTTTTGTAACAAAATTATGAGGGGGTATGTAAGATAATCACGACAGGCAATGGCATAAAATAAAAATTCAAGTGTGATTTTATATTAGACTTGTTGATTTTATCATAAAATAAGATATGTCATAGAGAACTGTCAAATAATATAGAAATGAATAAACGTCTATTTTCTAAAAAGATGTAATTAATTCAGTTTCAATCATTAGTTTAGAACCTTCTCAGAATTATAATAATAGTATTTGTTGCTTTGCAAAGTTTTTTTAAATAGCTTAAATATTTTATTTTATTATTGTTTAACGAGACGTTTAAGAGCTTCTTCACAAGTTTGAAGCAACAGGTAGTGTTCAAGATGCCAAACGATCTGGTCGACCAACATTTAGTGATGATGAAAAAATTGATATGGTTGCTGAAATGATAGTAAACCCTACTTCCTCTTCAACTAAAGTTGCGTCTATCTGTGAAGTGAGTAAAAGTACAGTTCAGAGAGTGTTGGCTAAAAATAAATTTCATCCATACAAGTTAAAAAGGGACCAAGATAAATCATATATTGAAAATAAAATTTCTCAGTATACTAACGATAAGGGAATGCTACAACTGTGGGTTGCTGAGGAATCAAAAATACAATATAAATACAAACCTTACATGGCGCAGTCAGTCATAAGCGACAGCCGGGGAATATAGCAAATGCCGATGAACGGAAACATTGCAGAAAATTGGAGATTGTGGAGGGCAAGTTTTGAAAATTACTTGATTGCATCTGGAGTGCACAAAAAGAATGAAGCAACGCAGTGTGCACAACTCCTCCACTATATTGGAGAGGATGGTTTCAAAATATATAGCACATTTAAATTTGCAGACGATGAAAAGAACAAATTGGATAAATTGATCCAAAAATTCGAAGATCATTTCCAAGGTGAAGAAAATATCTTCTATGAAAGATATAAATTTTTCACGTACCGACAAGAGCCAGACCAAAACCTAGATAATTTCATAACTGAGTTGAAACAGAAGGCTACCAAATGCAAACTAGGGGACCTTCAAAACAGCCTTGTAGTCACAATGTTGATTTGTGGTGTGAATAACAGCTCGATCAAGGAAAAACTACTTGAAAGTTCAAAGGCAAGAAGTGCAGCAATGAGTGGAGCCAACACATTTGAAGTAAACGAACTGCACAAAAAAAATATGAGAACAAACAGATAAACAATTGCAGAAACTGTGGTAAGACTCATCCAATAAACAAATGTCCAGCATATGGTAAAATATGTAATTTCTGTAAAAACAAAAACCATTTTTCTAATGCATGCATATAAAAGGGTAAAACAAATAACTTCAACAAAAATCCGAAAAATGAAACTAATTCACAAATAAATGAAATTCATGAAAATAATGATAACTTTATTTTCATAGGTTCTGTAGATACAAACGAAATAAAAAAAATGATTGGATCACGGCACTGGAAATAAATGAAACAAAAACCATTTTTAAAATAGACACAGGAGCCCAGGCAAATGTAATTCCTTTAAGTACTTTTAGAAAACTAGATCTGAACAATAAATTACATAAATCACAAATCAATCTAACTTCGTACACAGGTAACAATTTAAATGTAGTTGGAAAATGCAATCTTCTTTGTAAAAGAGGTGATGAAACTCACAACCTGGAGTTTTATGTGGTAGATTTACAAACACAAGCAATTTTAGGCTTAAATTCAAGTGTAAAATTAAATTTAATGAAGAGAATAGACAGTCTCATTGAAAATAATGAATATTCTGCACTAGTAAACAAATACAGGGAAATATTTCAGTGCATAGGGTGTATTAGTGAACCGTACCACATAGAACTAGAGGAAAATGCGAAACCAGCTGTGCATCCTACAAGGAAGGTAGCATTACCGCTGGTATACAAACTGAAAGAAAGTTTAGCAGAACTAGAGAGAGCAAACATAATTGAAAAAGTGCAGAAACCTATTGATTGGGTTAATGCTCTTGTTCTTGTGCGCAAGGCAGATAAATTACGAATATGCCTTGATCCCAAGGACCTAAATAAGGCAATAAAAAGGGAACATTGTCACATACCAACTTTAGAGGAAATCACTGCAAAATTAAGCGGAGCTACAATATTTAGCACATTAGATGCAACACAAGGTTTTTATTCTATATTGCTAGATGAGGCTAGTGCTGATTTATGCACATTTGGAACACCTTTCGGTAGATACAAATTTCTTAGACTTCCATATGGTATCAAATCTGCAAGTGAAGTTTTCCAATCTCGGTTTAAAAAAATATTCAACATACAGGGAGCAGATGTTTACATAGATGACTTATTAATTTGGGGAAAGGACAGAATTGAACATGACCAAGGTCTAAATAAAGTCCTAAAAATTCGCTTCAACATACAGAAATGTAAATTCGGTTTAAGTAAAATTAATTACATGGGATATACCATACCAGAAAATGGTATTACTCCCGAAGATTCAAAATTACGTGCAATTACTGAAATGCCACAACCAAAATCTAAACAAGACATACAAAGGCTTCTAGGAATGATAACATATGCCAGCAAATTCATAAATAATTTCTCAGATAAAACTTCACCATTGCGAAACCTATTTGAAAAAGACGTAGAATTCCAATGGAATACAGAACATAACAAAGCCTTTGAAAATTTAAAAAATTCACTAACTAGCAAGCCGGTACTACAATTTTTTAATGTAAATAGCGAAACAGTAATATCTGTAGATGCAAGTAAAGACGGTTTAGGGGCGGTACTACTACAAAACAAGCTACCTTGTGCTTATTCTTCTAGGTCAATGACTGAAACAGAGACAAGGTATGCCCAAATCGAGAAGGAATTACTCGCAATTACATTTGGTTTGAACAAATATTACCAGTACATTTATGGGGAAAAAGTAGTGGTAGAAACAGATCACCAACCACTTATATCAATTTTCAAAAAACCTCTAAATAAATGTCCAGCGCGACTTCAAAGAATGCTTTTACAAATACAAAAATTTGATGTAGAATTCAGATATAAACCAGGCAAAGATCTGATAATTGCAGATGCGCTAAGCAGGGCGTACCTAAAAGAACAATGTAACGATAACTTAGAGCAGGAGATAGAAACGCATGTTTGTCTAATTCAATCACAAATCAATGTCACAGAAACAAAATTAAATGAATTGAAAGAAAATACAACAAACGATGATGAATTACAATTACCAAGAAAAACAATACTGGATGGATGGCCCAAAAATATGAAAAATGTGCCAGAAAAAATTCAAAGTTACAAAAAATTCAGTAGTGAACTCACAGTTCAGGATGACTCAATTTTCAAAAGTCAGTCGATAGTAATTCCGCAAGTAATACGCAAAGAAATGATTCAAAAAATTCATTATAACCACATGGGTGCAAATAAGTGCATCAAACTGGCACAGGAATCTATTTTTTGGCCTACCATGCAAAATGACATTCGACAAAAAATTTCAAATTGCCATCTTTGTTTGAAATACTTGAAGTCACAAAGTTCAGAACCACTAACTAACCACCAAATTCCGCAAATTCCGTGGAACAGAGTGGGTTGCGATCTTTTCTAGCTAGATGGTAAAAAGTACATATTAATAATTGACTACTACTCAAAATTCCTGGAAATTGAACCTTTAAATAAATACTCAACTAGTGAGTATACAATAAAAATTCTAAAATCAATGTTTGCGAGACATGGGATTCCTCTAACACTGGTAACTGACGGTAGTCCGAATTTCACGTCCCAGGCATTTAAGTATTTCGCACGGGAATGGGAATTCAATCATGTTGTTAGCTCTCCTAGATACGCTCAATCAAATGCACTGGCAGAACGTAACGTGCAAACTGCCAAAAATATTTTCAAAAAAGTTTATGAAGACAAGAAGGACATACATTTGGCTCTCCTTCTGTACCGTAACATGAAAATAAATTCAGATTATTCACCAGATCAAATTCTGATGTCCAGAAAGCTGAGATTTATTATTCCCAGTACCGATCTAAATTTAAAACCTGAATTGATTGATCACAATAAATACAGTAATTTTATAAAAGACAACCAATCAAATCAAGAAAAATATTTTAATAAAATGGGTGTCCATAATTTAAAACCACTAGCAGTCAACACAAAAGTTTATGTGCAATTACAACCAAAATCAAACTGGACACCTGGTAAAATTGTAGAAAAAGTTAGGGACAGAATGTATAAAATAGAATTTGAGAATGGATCCGTGCTACTAAGAAATAAAAAATTCATAAAACCTGTTTCTGAAAACGAACAAACAGTTCAAATAAAAAACACCACACCAGTAGAAATAGAAGATCATAGAATAAGCTATTTCTTAGAACTGGAACCAATAGATAATAATGTAACTAACCAATTAGACTCACAAAACAATGTAACCAACGAAATAGATGTACAAAACAAAGTGACGGTAAAAACAAAGGATAATAGTGAAAGTGAAAAAAGTGCAACTAATGACAACGAAGAAAAAAGTGAAAACACTGAAAGTGAAGAAAGCTGGGAAGACTTAAATGAGTCCATAGAAATCAATTACAATAATAGTAACAACACAAACGACCCAGAGCACAATTGTATTGTAAATAATTCTAATTTAGATGTAAGTCTCAACTCAAGTACATATTCTGAGCAATCATTCCTTAATAAGGAGAAAACGACATCTTCAGGTCAGAACTCAGAAACTGAACTTGTAGCCTATAAAAAAGGGGATGTGGGAACACGGGTGGTTGCTGTGGAATCACGTGTGGTTGCACATCATACTGGTTCGAGACCAGAGGTCAGTTGAATGAAGAAGTAGAATTAAGTTTTCAGTTGTAAAATGTGAGCCAAGGGGCCAACAAGTAAAACACATGCAGAATTACTAAGGACGTTGTTTTAATCATCCAATCAAAAATACAATATAAATACAAACCTTACAACAACCATATCCGAATCCAAATTTTACATAAAGCAGGAAGTTCAGAAAATGTGTGTGCATAAAATGTTGTTTCAAAAGATTCTGGACTCCAAAGGTGCATAAAGCAAGATAAATCCAACAAATTTAAAACATTCACGGAAAGTTGTTCTCAATGGAACATCGTTTTTGGTATCTCAAATACTCAAAAAACACAAAAAGATACGATAAGACACAAAAATACTCCACAAATTGCTTATTGCTCAACGAAACGTCAAAAAACATAGATACTAAAAAATATATGTAAGACTTATGATACATACTCTGAAGATATAGAAAAGGCAAAAATATTTTAAAAAAACCTCAGATGAAAAGAAAGACAATTATTCCCGATAAGAACTTATTCGATAAAATTACCAATAGGAATTAATGAGAATTAAGTTGAAAATATATTAACGCAAAAAAAATGGAAGCAAATCCAATTCCACAGCAAACTATCAAGCCATTCAAAAATTTGTTTCGACTGAAGGTCATTGAAAGATAACTAAAAAATAAATGAATTGACTAATTAATGAATATACGAATTCTTAAGCTTTACACTTTGTTATCGATACAATTTAATTTCCAGATAAAGGAAGAGAGAGATATTAGAGAGATTTTAAGCCACTTATTTGATCAACAATATACGTTATCGGTTATTTTGCTCATGCGCACTAGTAAAAAATAACCGATCACCTTAATAAGCGATAACGTACTCCGTTATTTACGTCGAAATAAACGAAACCTTATTAAGCGGTAAGGTTTTGACATAATTGTCAAGTGTATTATGTTTATTTCTTTGAATAAAAAAAAATATGAAAAACTATTAGAATTGTATTAAAACTATGCACAAATAATTTTAAATAACATATTTCAATACTATATTATATTTTGGGACTCAAAATATCGAGCAAAATATACTATATACATCTTTAATATTTTCACTTGTCAACGCCGATTTTTAACGTTAATTTTGCCTAATGTATGCTGAAAATTTCGTGAAGAATAGCGCCCCTTATTAAGTTCTTCTATTAGACCTTGATCATTTCGACGTCTAATTATATTTTTTATATTATCCATAATTAATGTCATGGATTAATGTATACAAATCAAATCAAACAAACAGAAAATTTAAGGTTAGTTACACCAAATAAAATAACGTTTAACGTGTAACGTCGTTATGGCTTCAAAAACTAAAATAATTAAAAATGCCATCCGCTATTTTAGAAAGACTGCGCATGCTCAGTTTAACGTTTAGCGTGTAACGTGTGTCAAAATTTATTTACTACACAGAATCACCAGTTTTATATTATCTAAAAGAAATAAAGTTAAGAGAAGCTGATATGAAGTTAAAGTAAATTCCCCCAAAAAGCAGGAAGAAAAAAAATGTTTAGCTATAAAAAAATTTTAAAGAAAAAGTAGATATTAACAGATAAGGCCCAGTTTCATAATAAACTTAAAGTGCCTTTAAATATTAAAGTTGGCTTAAATTTGAAAAAGTGGTCCCATAATGGTACTTTAAGATAAAGTAGTGCCTAAAGTTTCCTTTAACTCAAAGTGCGAATTTCTAAACTTTACAGAAGATAAAGTGGCTTTAAAGCAGACATAACCTAGTTTTCTCCATATTTTTTGACAACCAGGCTGAATACTTCACGAAAAAATCATGAACATGCTTGATAGTTCTTCCAGCTCTAGTTCATCATCCAATGACGAAGTGATTTATTTGAGAAGAATACAAAATTATGTCACTTTGAAAGATATGACGATGCTGACTTTTTTGATCGTTTTCGGTTAACAAAACCTACTGTTCGTAACTTGTTACAAAACATTGAACCTCTAATTCGGTTTCCAACCAATAGGCAAGTATAGTGTTTTATGACAGCAACTTGATTTGCTTTTAATACTTTGATTTTATTGTAGAGGCGGGTGTATTCAACCGGACATCCAATTATTACATACCCTTCGTTTCTATGCAAATGGGAATCCACTAATTACAGTAGCAGATTTCTCAGGAGTTTCTAAATCCTCTGCAAGTCGCATAGTGAAAAGAGTATCATACGCTATTGCAAGCCTTCCACCTAGGTATATAAATATGTATATGAATAATGCAGAAATGAAGAAAGCTGCCCAAGAGTTTCATGCAATAGCAAAATTTCCAAGAGTAATAGGAGCTATTGATGGTACTCTTATAAGAATAGATTCTCCTGGTGGTGAAGACGCAGAAGTGTTTCGCTGCAGAAAAGATTTTTTTGTGATAAATGTACAAGCTGTATGTAATTTAAAATTTAAAAATATAGTGGCACGGTGGCCAGAGTCAGCCCATGATCAAACGATTTTTAATAATAGCAATTTGAAAAGGGATTTTGAGTCTGGAATTTATGATAAATACATATTAGTGGGAGATAGTGGATACGCATTAAAACCTTACTTAATGACGAAATTATTGAATACACGTACAGATGCCGAAAATCTTCACAATGAATTGATAATTTGTACTCGGAATGTAGTAGAACGACATTTTGGTGTATGGTGTTCAATATTATTTATTGCATCACCTAATTTATGAATACCCCCTGTAAAAATGTATTTGCAAGTTGAATGCGCATGCACGAAACACCTTTTTTTGTTTGTGAAGAAGGGGAGAATATATGAACTGAGACACGAGAACATTCAGCATTCGCGCGCAATCAATACAAGCGCAATATGCAATCAATAACATTCAATAAATGTAATATTATGTAATACAATACAATACTTGTGTACGACAATAATGCAACAATAAAATATAATGCAATAAGTAATAAGTGTCTAATAATATATCAATATACAGTCCACGAATACCACTTGCTGTTGTCTGCATAGTTTGATCCTTTGAAGCCGGATCGGTGATTCTGAGTGTAATATGCTACTGGAAGTCAGTCAATAAAGAATAAAAGGTGACAAAATAGGCAGAACTCCTGGAAAGCCGCTGTAAGTACCTTTCATAATATCCCTTTATCTAAATTTTGTTGAGTTTTAAATATAATAAAATACCTCGACCTCTGCGGTATGGCGGGAAACCTAAAAGTGTTGAGGGGCCAAGTTAAAAGTAAGGTTAGTAGATTCAGAAGTTATTTCGAGAGTCTCAATAAAGGTTTTTATTATATAAATTTAAATATATTAGATCAATACTATACTTGAAACATCTAAAAATAATTTACCATGCTCTTGTGGAATCGCGTCTTAGATATGCCATCATAAGTTGGGGAGGAGCAATGCAAAGTCACATAGAACAGGTAGAAATTCTACAGAGAAAAATTTTGAAAATTATTTACCACAAAAAATTAAGATTTAACACAAATCTTCTTTTCAAAGAAGCGAATGTAATGTCTATGAAGCAGCTATATCTTTATAGTTTGATTATACATTTGTTTCAAAATCGCAATTACCTTCGAACACCTGGTCATCATTATCATACTAGAATTAAGTCAAATAATTATATACAAACAAATACTGCTAAAAAAACTATAGGTACAAGATATTTCGTTTTTTTAGCACCACGACTATTCAACTTCCTACCTGATATATATATA
>CAJUYG010001768.1:0-52712 GCA_910591675.1 Galerucella calmariensis | reverse complement strand
GAACAAAAATAACGATCCACAATTAAAAATATTTTTCTCCTTTATCAATTTCTCCTTCCAGTTTCTCATCCAGACGTCCTCTCACCTATTCCAGCTAAAAATCCGACGCTCTGTATCAGGTTAACAGAAGTGTTTAAATATAGTTGAATGTACATCCCCACCTACATGAAATTTGAACAAAAATAGGCACGTGCCACCTATTTCATGAAACATTAGGTGCACATATTGTCTCCCCTTTCAAACAAGACATATCACGCTCAGATATACGGTTTCCCACAGTTAGTCGTGTATCTAAATATACAAATGGAAACAATATCGGTCTTTGGAGTGGTTGTATACCATATGTGGGACAGCTGAAACAAAAATGCATATATTAGTGTGTTTTCATACAGGATACATGTTTTAGTTACTTATTTGATAATTGAGCTGAATAAATAATTTTTGGACCGAAAAAGTTAAAACAATTCATTAGAAATAGGTACAGCGTTATAGTACATTCAATAGCCTTCTTGGTGTGCGTCATCGTTTGTGACGTATATACGGGTTTTCGGTATGTCATTTATTTTATTTGCTATTTTGACATATAACTAACCTTAAATTTGATAAATAAAATCATCAGGATCGTATTCAGCCAGATTTGAAAAGGCTATGAAATTAATAATTACCAGCTTCTTTTTCTAACTGATAAGAAATATAACAATAACATTAATATTAACTTTTCATAAATAATAATTGACCGTAAAAACAACAAAGTACAGACCTGACGAGAGCTGTCAGTGGGACATTAGAAAAAGACGTAAAACATATTGCCAATACCAAAGGTAGGTACATCTTATTTTAAATGGTGTAATTCCTCCCGATTGAAAAGTCGCACTTGCGCATATTCTAAACATCAACTAATCAAATTTTTCAAGTCAAAAATCAGGGTTAACGTTTGTAATACATTTTTTCTACGCCCACATGTATATTATCCATTTCCTGCACAGTTTAGAGAATGGAAATGTAGGCCATATCGGTTAACTGAACGTATATGATTTCATATACATCCTAGAACGTATATGAAATCCACCAATCAATATTCGCGTTTAGTAATCGTCACTCATCTTTTTTTCAATTTAAAGAAACGTCAAAATAACTTGTCAAAAAAGTCTCTTTCAGACGCACTGGATCAAGAATATTTATTTACAAAAATAAACTTAAATAAAATAATCCGTATAAATTAGTAACAAATACTAAAAACAGACTAAAATTTCAAAATTTGAATCGAAAGAGTGTTGGTTTGCTAATAAATGATTTGAATAGTTGGAATCTAATTTTTGATTGTCATAACTACGTTTGTGTTCTGAAATTCTAGTTTTAAAATTCCTAAAAGTTCTACCTATATAAATTTTATCACAGTCGTCATTACCACATTTTAATTTACTATGGATCTACATCAAGTAAAAGCCTCATCTATTCAATTTTTGAAGAAACATCTTAACATTGTTTTATGTTAAAACATTTTTTTCAGGTAGTTCCAGCCAAAACTGTTATCTATTTTCACCAAGATTTCTTAGGATGTTTTCCACTTTACTTTTTCCAAACCCTTTCGGTTGTGATTTGGTTAGGTTAGGTTGTGATGGGTCTGGAATGTCCAAAATATATTTTTTCTTGCAAAAATTCGAGTTTTCTCCAATTATATTATCGTTTAATTATTTTTTCAGTAATTTTAGAAATGTAGGTAGATACAGTTTTGGAGTTTCTTTTTTAACTTTAGCTACAGAAGGCAGATTTTTCCACAGTTCTTCAAGTTCCATTTTTTCAACATTGACCCTTCTTTCTGACTAGATATTATTGGCATACTAAGACAATTAGACAATTAGAAAGAAACACGTATGAACACGCCCGAAATATTGTAGCCGCTACGCGTAGTACACGTATTTGGATTTTACTAAAGAAAATCTACGTATTTGATTGCAAGTACGTGTTTATCCTATGGTAAAACAAAAATACGTGAACTTTTCTTAGCATTTAAGGTATTTTTTGCAAATACGGGTAGAAAAAGGATCGTTTTTTAGCGTTTTTGAGCAAAATACGAGGTAATAGCATAAAAAAGATCCAAGTTTTTAATATTTTTATTATACCAGACACAATATCTCATTTTTCGTTTTTTTTTTCAAATACGGGGGTTTAGCTTTGGACGGCAGAACAGCATCGCATATTTAAAAAGGGAAACCGTAACATTATACGAATGGTACATTTAAGAACTGTACGTTTATCACAAAAAATTAGTGAAGACATAACATTGAATGTGTACGATTATGAATAAAATTGTTGAAAATTTTTAATTTCAAGCTATATTTATTTTGCAGTTTATTCAAATGTTTATTTTCTAAATTTTTTCTTGAATGGGTCGTGGAAAAAATATACTGTTTGACTCGTGTGGATTGTCCATATCGCACGAGGACGATGTTTGAGCACGACGCCGTAGGCGAAGTGCTCAATCGTTCCACACTAGTTGCACAAACTACTATAAACGGCTCATTATTGTGATATTTTGATTAGAATTAATTAGAGACCTGTTTGAGTTTACTCGAGAGCACGAAGCCTAAGGATTAAGTGGGAAATGGGAAACAATACCAGCGTGGTTCAAACAAAACTGGCTGGTATCTCAATTGCCACAAAAGAACTAACCAGGAAAGGAATTTCTGGCAAAAACATAACAATCTGCACTGACAGTAGACAAGCCCCATTAGCCTTGAACTGGGGGGTCAATTCTCGAATCTCGATTTTGACATGTCACATACGAGATATTTAAATCTCGCACGAAATGTCGCAAAGTTGTATTCTTGAATGTCGCATGCAAATTTTATTAGTCGACATCATCACGAGTGGGTAAAACCATGCGACGTCTGTAATAATTACGAATATCGTTAATAAGAACTCACCGTGTGTTTTATTTTCTGGACAATATTTGAATGTTTTGGTTTAAAATTTCAAACGGCGGAATACGAAGAGTTAGAGCTGCTTGTTGCAATTGAAAATCGAGAAATTCATCAAGAGAATGTAAGATTTTTGCGTAAAACATATCAATACAAAAACGGGTTTGATATGGCAGATCAACATTTTGTTAGAAATTTCCGTCTAAGTGAGGATTTGGTTAAATACTTAATTAATTTGGTTCGGCCCTATGTACTTGCCTTGCTGGCTACAATATTGATGTTTTGTATTCGCCATGATTTCCTAAAAGTATGGTGAAATTATATGGTATTTAAAGCTATATCTTATAAACATATCATGTTATCATTCATATTCTTTTAATAAATACTGAAAGTGATCTTACCTGAAACAAACTAGAAGACTAAAACATAAACATAACCTCTACTACGCTGTCAATCCGTCAGATAATTTAAAATTAAGATGTTGCCAACTCCTCCATTTCGACATTATCTCGAATGCGTGAAAAAGATACGAAGCCTATTCAAGAATACAGTTTTGAATAACCATTCGACTTGATCCACGAGACGCTTGTCGAATTCGACATTTCCAATCGAGATTCGAGAATTGACTCCCAGACAACGTGTTATATCGGGGCTAGTGCTAAAGTGCCACTAAGATTTAGCTAACGCCTCGGCAGATAACAATATTATCCTGAGGTGGGCTAAAGGTCACGACAGGAGTAAATGTAATCGGATTGCCGATTCTTTAGCCAGGGAAGCGGTTGGACTAAAAATTTTAGGACCCAGTGACACCTACGGCCTAACGACTTCGACAATAGGGTACAAGCATAAATTTTGCTATTGGTGGGAATTGACGCTTTATCAGGTCTCCTAACACCTTGCATGCCTATTTTTTTAAAAAAATATAAACTTTACTTTTAAAACGACTTTAAAAATCATAAAATTTGAAAGTCCGCCAAAACGCGCTTTACATCATTCAGATGGCTGCTCCATGGAATGACGTCATTTGTTTACGTTCTTATTCGTGTATCACGCTCTGAGTTCTTGTGACCTAATTTTGTTTCTGAAAGCTTTAAAACTGAATAAAGCCGAAAAAAAACTTTGTATTCCAAGTATTGCATTGTTCCAGTGTGTAAGTCAACGTCTATTAAAACTCCAGACAAAATATTTGTTACTTTACCTGGTGGCGCAAGCAAAAATACACTTAAGAGAAGGGCATTATGGTTGCAAGCTATGCCTCGAAACAAAGACGATTTTCGACAAATACCACTATACTTTTGTTTGTAAAGACTATTTTAATGTAAGTACCTAATTCTATGCTGGTAATTTTTATTCTTAAATAGTTTGAGGTTATGTACCTATATGTCTAGGAATCAACCATGAAAACATCATTTTCTTACGACCACACATCGAAATTTGGTTGGTATATATTATATAAATAATACATAGTTAAATTGTACTTACGATAATGCTTTAACTCCTCTTATTTCCTCTGCATTAAAGCAGCTGTTTGACTTCATAAATTCAAGCAGCATGAATCAATCTACTTTGGGCAAGTTATCAGTTTGTGCTTTTAAAAAACCTTCGCTAGCCATATCTTTACTCACAAAATATCAACGAATCGTCACTGAACACTGAACTAGTAAATAAAATATTTTCTTCTAAAAGTGTTAAAATATCCTCGGAAATATCGAATATTTATGTCCACTTTCCACTTTACGTTGACTTTTAGAAATAAAAAAAACCACACACGAACACGTAATGGTCTCAAACAAACATATAAATGATATTATTACGTCGATGAAGCAATTAATAGTTGATTAAAATACAATATAAACACACAACTACACATAACCTAATGCAATACCGGCCATATTGACATAAGTGAACACAAGAGATATGACATCACACGTATCATCGGTAGCGTTCGGAAATCCTCGGGTTGTGGTCGGATAGTGCATTGAAATTTGAATTTTATTTCAAAATTTGGGAGTAATTTCCAATGGAAACTGGTTTATTTCCTATTATTTATAATTTTTGATATCTTATTTACTATTATAAATTAATATCCAAGCAAAATATTAAATATGAATGTATTCTATTGCGGAACTAGCCAAACGTTACACCCACGCTCAATCCCTTAAGAGATGGGATGGAATCAAAGGATGCAGTCTTGCCAGGATCATCCTGGGCGACCTTGGGAAGCTGGCGCCGAAGAAATATTTGACGATGACCAGGAAAAACCTACGTTTGACAGTAGGATTTCTGTCTGGCCACTATCAACTAAGGAAACACCTCCATACTATGGGGCTATCGGGGGGTTATCTTCACGGAAAAACATCAGCATTTTGAAAGTTCTAAAGTATTTCCAGTTAGAAAAAGAAGATGGTAATTATAAATTTCATAGCCTTTTAGAATTTGGCTGAATACGATCCTGATGGTTATATTTATCAAATTTAAGGTTAGCTATATATATCAAAATAGCTAATAAAATAAACGACATACCCAAAACCCGGATGTACGTCACAAACGATTACGCATACCAAAAAGGCTATTGAATGTACTATACATGACTTTGAGTTCAAAGTTAAAGCTGTTAACTTATGTTATAAAACAACAATATCAATTGTCTTTTTTATAATTGAAATTATACGATACAATACACTACAATTAGCACTAAAAACTAGTAAAAGCAACTAACAATAGAACGAAAACTTGTAGTAGCTCGGGAAGATAAATGAAAAACTTGAGAAATATTGAATTATTTTTAAATAATATTTAAAATGACGGTACTATTTTGCATTAAATATTATAAGTTCTATTAATCTCTCGTACATAAAAATAGAGTATAATGTAAAGAACTTAAAAAAGGTAGAACAAAGTGTTCAGTATGTACGAATTAGAAATAACCAGCTCTTTCAAAATCTGCAAAAATATACAGACTGCCCCATTTAAATTGAAAAAGTGGAGACTATTTTCGGGTAAACCGGAAGTATATTAATAACAAAAAAATGTTTCTTTTACTTAATTGCATACTTTACCGCAACCCTGGTATGTCAATTTTATTAAGATACCTCAGATAATTTATTAACTTATCGTTTTTTTTGTTGAGGTTTCATATTTACGAGTTTACCGCACTCAAGTCGATAGACAAAATATATTAGCGCTTACGTTACAGGATACCCTATCGAATAAAAGGCGCGCGCGGGATACAGGGGGAGTAGAGTGCTATTTTTGCCACGCGACACGCGACCACGTGCCATATGATATTGTCGAGGGGTCGGGGGAGGAGGGTTCAACCCTCGCACCTTAAACTATTCATGTTTGCCTGGTACTGAGCGTCGTGAAAGAGCGCTGCTTAACGCGCGTCGCGTGCTGACGTCACGTGTGCTCGTGAATAGGACCATCTGGCTTCTATTTGAAAATGTATTCACCTGTTCATAGAGACGCATTGAATCGAATTAGAATATTATAACACGTTCGTTGAAGAGTCAATTATAATTTTATTTATAATAATCAGTTATTTTCACGTTATGATTTACCAGAACTATTGAACTTATTTAGAAAACGGGGTTATTTATATTATTCGAAATATTATTTATAGGAAAATAAAAATCTGATTAATTTTCTTCTGGTCCGAACTTTATATAGTACATTCAATAGCCTTCTTGGTGTGCATCATCGTTTGTGACGTGTATCCGGTTTCTTGGTGTGCATCATCGTTTGTGACGTGTATCCGGTTTTGAGTATGTGATAAAATCATCAGGATCGTATTCAGCCAAATTCTAAGATGCTATGAAATTTATAATTACCAGCTTCTTTTTCTAATTGAAAATACTTGAGAACTTTCAAAATGCTGCGTTTTTTCCGTGTATTTAGGCATATTTTTGACGAGAACTGTCAGTGGGACATTAGAAAAAGACGAAAGACACATTGTCGCTACGAAAGGTATCTCTGCATCCTATTTTGGATGTTGTAATTTCTCCCAATTGATAGGTCGCGCTTTCGCATAATCTAAACATCAACTAATCAAATTTTTTTAAGTCAAAGATTGGGGTTAACGTTTGTAATACATTTAAACGATTCATTATTGTGATATTTTGATTAGGATTAATCACAGACCTGCCTTTTTCCCATTTTTTCCTACGTAATGTGTAAGAACGACATCAAGAATCGATGACGCACACCAAAAAGGTTATTACACTCTGAAAAAGATTTTCTTGAATAAAAGAAAATTTTTTTAGGATAAACAAATCTGTAGTTTGAATAGAGTCAAAAAAACAAAGGTGTTAAGTTAAAATTTCGGTTTGTTTAAAATTTCAAACAAGAGTTTGGTATCATTCAAACTAATTGTAGTGTTATGTAAACATTCAGGTGATTAGATTTAAGGAAATTATATCTTCAATCCAAACTCCAAGCTGTTTACTTCAAACAATTAATATTTTAATATAAACAATTAATTTCTTCAAAACGTTATGACCATCTCTTGTTTTGAAACTTGAGTTGTTTATTTTAAACAACTACAAGTTTAAATGGAACAATACATTTTTTAAAACTTCAAAATAATTCATTTTGTGCAAACTCAAGTTGTTTAGTTTAATTGATGTAAATCAAATAATCCTTTTATTATGTATTTTTATAATGAGTCATATTAAAGAGTGTTTGTGCAGCATTGACAAAGTTCTACAAAATTAAAACCAAATTCGAAAAGTCTAGATTACTGTAAAGGTAATTCAAATGAAAAGTCTTGCTATCTGTCCAAACATATTTATTGAAGAATTATATAACACAAACATAGAATCATTGATTTTGAGTACTACTACTACTTGTAAACACGTGTCGAAATATACAAAACTTAAAAAGTACCTACATACATAGAGACAAATTCAAGGATTAATCTATGTATAGACAACTAACCCGGTTAGTTTTGTACTGGGATACTATGATTGCCACTCAAAACACAAATATATACATAGCAGCAAAACACTCCCTGAGGTGAGACAATTCACACACATCCAGTAAATCCATAACTTGGCCACAGGTCAATGATGAGATCTTTTTTAATCTGTGACATACAATCCATAGAAAACATCATAATATAAATAAATTGAACTTTTAACGGGTTTTGTCTCTGATCGTATGCATACAATACCTACGGTCCACGATATAAACACACCGAGTACAGAGACAAGGGCCGAGTAGTCCACTTACTTTATATCTGCAGTCCAACTACTACTATGACGAAACGAGAGGGGTGAGGTTTTCATTTTCCGATGCTCGTGATTGGGTGTTTAATTTCTTTAAAACAAAGAATTTAGAAATGTTTTTAATTTCAAAGAAATATATTCTTTGAACCAATTATATGCAACAATGTAGAATAACATTATGGCATCTATACTCAAAGCAATGATTCATTATCTATAAGAATTTTATATTTTAATTTAAACAAATTTATATATTTCCAACACATATTTCCTTCATATTTAATAC
The DNA here is from genome assembly GCA_910591675.1 of Galerucella calmariensis. Lineage (NCBI taxonomy): Eukaryota > Metazoa > Arthropoda > Insecta > Coleoptera > Chrysomelidae > Galerucella > Galerucella calmariensis. The sequence goes on along the minus strand of CAJUYG010001768.1, from coordinate 44,283 downwards.
TTGCCATATTTGAAAAAAATAAATGTGAACTTTAATTTCAAACAATTCATAATCTATATTCAAACAATTCAAATTTCTTCATTCAACACCTATTGCTTTGAGTTAAACAACATTTGTTATTATTATAAAATTTTTATTAAATAAATGTGTTCTATTCAAACCAACCGTTTTCAGCGTAAATGAATATTCTTTAAGTTAAATAATTGCAATATTTGGAAGAAAGTTATCCAAATAGTAATTTACAATTTATAATTTCAATTCATACAATTTGAATTCTTTAATTGAACACTCAATTCTTTTGCATTTATTACAAATTGTTAATTCTAAACATATCATTTTCAAACAAATACGTTTACTTCAACCAAACAATCCTTTTTCAGAGTGTATATGAACTCTAACTGTTTGCTCTATGATTTGCTTCATTAAATTGTCTAGTTTCGACATATTTTACATGTTCTTTGCATGCTCGCCATCTCTCTGCATTAACTTGTTCCAGTATTTCTACAAAATCTGCATGGACATCTATAATTTTCTATGTGATATCTTCCCTTACCACCAATCCTTTTATCGGAGCCCATTTATCTCGCAATGGAAAGGAGGAAGTTAAAGTATTTTAATGTTCCGTTTTTTCGCCATTTTGTTAATAATATATAACGTTGCTCATGTATATTTTATCTTTTGTTTTCATGGGGATTGCTTTAAAGGTTTCACGCTAGAGTTTGTTCAACCATCCTTTGCCGTTACGTCATACATTGTCCAGCTTGCTCTCTCATTCATGAAATGGATGAGACGGAATTATGACGTCATTAACGTATTTCTTATTTAAGGTAGACATGAATTTTATCTGTTACTTTTGTCAGTTCAGTTGTCATATTTTGAAAACAATTCTTAACATAATATGTCATTGATTCTAATTTTGAGGTTAAGTGTCAAATAACATTCAAATAATATAAGACATAGGGTGGCAAAGGATGGCTGAACAGACTGTACCACACTTTCCTCGCTTAATTCTGTAGATTGTTGACTTTCCAATCCCGCTCATTTTTGAGCACGCTTCCACTACACCATCTACACTTATTTCAATTTTTTATTAATAATTCAATGCCTCAATAATTAACATTTATTGTCGTGTCACCTTTTTTATGTATAGGCATTATAACTCCTATGTTCCAGTCGACTGGCACTTAGTCTCCAAATATTTCTTTTACTATCGTGCGGAAAAGTCCACTTTCACGCACTCATTTTAGCGAGGAAAAGGTCACTTTTCCACACTAGTGTTAAGTTTTTGGGGAGTATACTGACATTTGAATTTTTATAATATATATGTTTATAATAATTGTAGTTTATCAAATGACTAAAAATTGAGAAATTCATTGAAATTCTACTAAAGTTTTTAATAAAAGGACTCGTATGTTTCAATAATTTCTTAATGACCCTGGTATGAGCCTCATCAAATGAATGTCAAATAATAATAATTAATTTGTTGATATGTATTTTGATATTAAATACTTCTTTATGCTAGTTTTTGTGTTTTTTTCCGTGTGCTAGTAGAAAAAATAGTGTATCTAACACGTGCGTAAAGTGACCCTTCCGCACGCGATTGCTGTTTTCCTTGTTTTTCTAGCTAAATGATAATTTCCAAAGTAAAAATAAGCTATTGTATTTTTTCCAACTATAAAACCAATCTTTAAATACAGTGTGGAAACCACTTATGGAATAAAATTCTTTATGTCATTATTTTAGAAAATTATAAAAAATGCCGAGAAACATCAACTTTTGAATTGAGTTGTGCGTTATGTAAACATAAATTCAAATGTACAGGGTGATTCACGCAAGTATGCCATAGTCGTGGTTGTTTTTTTAATGAAACACCCTGTATATTTGCATATTTTGGAAATTCTCCTAATAAACCGATTCCAACAAACTAAATAATATATGGTCAATTATGAATTATACAGGGTGGAATTTTAAAATTAATAATTTATTACACTTTAAATATTGGTACTTTTTTAAATTAGCTAAATATGGATTTATCAAAAATCTAAGCTAACTAATTGTTAGACGTATTTGTATATTAAACAAAACCTGCTACGCCTATGAATTTCATCATAAATACCTAAAAATTGCCTAAAAACATCAATAATTGGACAAAATCTGTAAACACTGTGGATTGTTTTAAATCGGTAAATAATGTGGATTGTTTTCTATTCTGTCAGTTGTTGATGTGTTGACAGTTTATAGTGAAAAAGTAAAATCTTTGTCAAACACTCTTTCTTTGTCGACATAACAATGAAATATTTAACTGAGACTCACCGAATTGAGATTTTAATGATGATCGGGTACGGGGATAACTGCAGAAGTCAAGTTGAAGTGGCAAACTTATTTAATCACAGGTATCCCGAATTGCCTAATATTTAACAAAGTACTGTATCTAAAATTCATGCACAATTCAGAGAGCTTGGACATGTCAAACCATTGAAAAGAAATCCACACTTCGTTGAAGATGATGTGAAAGTGGATATTTTGTTAAGTGTCGAAGAGAATCCAACTTCAAGTACACTCCAAATTGCCCGTGAAAATAATGTTAGTCATACAACTGTTCTAAGATGTATTCATAAAGGAAAACTTCATCCCTACAAATTAACTTTTGTGCAGGAGTTAACAGAAGACGATCCAGATCGTAGAATGGATTTCTGCGAAAGATTGATGAATAAGCTGAACAGAAATAAGATAGCTCTTGGTACCATTCTTTTTTCTGACGAATTAACATTCTCATTGAATGGAGAGGTAAACCGACAGAACTGTAGATATTGGTCAGCAGAGAATCCTAATTGGATGCGTGAGACACATACTCAGTCAGTACCCTCAAAAGGTGAACGTTTGGGCCGGTATCATAGGCGACCATATTATTGGTCCTATATTTATAGATGAAAATTTGACAGCTGAAAAATATTCAAATATGCTTATGAAGTTATTTCTGCGTTGGCAAACTTATATCCCAACGCAATAGATCCTAGCTTACCGAATAAAAATGTTTGGTTCCAGCAAGACGGGGCAACACCCCATTATGCTTTAATGGTAAGAGCTTATTTAGATGAAATTCTCCCCAATAAATGGATTGGACGAAGAGGTACTATGGAGTGGCCAGCTAGATCGCTAGACCTTACGCCGTTAGATTTTTTTCTGTGGGGTTAACTCAAGAACAAAGTATATACAACACAACCAACTAGAATTGTAGACCTCAAAGACAGGATAACTACAGAAATACGGAATATTTCACCTCAAACTTTAAACAAAGTTAAGGAGGAGTTCTATAGAAGACTGTGCTATTGCCAACAACTAGGTGGAAAATATTTTTAGCATTTATTTTAATGTATTAAAATCAAATACATCAGGTATTTTATGTATGTGTTTAATAACTGTAAAAATAAAAATTTCACCCTGTATAATTCATAATTGACCATACATTATTTAGTTTGTTGGAATCGGTTCATTGAGAGGATTTCAAAAATATGCAAATATACAGGGTGTTTAATTAAAAAAAATAACACCGACTATGGCATACTTGCGTGAATCACCCTGTAAATTTACATTTATGTTTACATAACACACAACTCAATTCAAAAGTTGACGCGTCTCGGCATTTTTATAATTTTCTAAAATAATGACATAAAGAATTTTATTCCATAAGTGGTTTCCACACTGTATAAAGTTGCAAGTAAAACAAAAAATTCTACGGCGACCTTGATACCAAAAATTGAAAAGTCTCCTCCAAACTGTGATTAAAGATCCAAGTATGTTTTTCACTCATTTTTCATAGTTTTTCTCCTCAATATATTTCGACGCCCGGTATCAGGATAGCAGCAAGTGATTACCATACTCAAAATTTGACGTCGCGAAGTTGATTGCAACCCCTGTATCTATCTCCACATATAATTATACCATTGGGGGTGTCGGACACTCTAGCCACGACCATTTATTGATCAGTTACAAAGGGTGTGTATTTGATATAAATTCCATGCCGAAAGCACATTTTATATTGAAGATTTAAATGCTGGAAAGTTGTGTGTAAAATAGCAAGAGCTCAAACACGTGTTCGTCATCTTTGCCAACTTTTTACCTTGATTAGCATACTATTTTATTTTTAAACTTCAGTCGATTGCTAAAAATTAATATCTTTAATATTAGTATTTATTTATTTGATCAAAAATATAATTTACTATGAATGGAATATCAAAGGAAATGCGAATTTCCTCCTTCACATCCTTTTCTATCATGGAAAGTTTTAACGGGGGTTGTTTTCACCTTCTCACACAACATGTTCTTCTAATGCAAATACTCCCTTTATGGATAACGCTGTCTGCAGAGTTTATGGAAGTAGGAAAGTTTCCCTTTGGAAAGACCCCTTGTATTTCTGCAGGATATACCATAGTGTCCTTCGGAGCTGTTCAATAAGGGACTTTCCAGGAAAAGAAGTTTTCCACTCCGTTCTCTCAGGACGATGTTGGAAAAATCAAATAGGATCGCAGCATAATTCAGAGGTTGAATGTCCTTCGCCACCCTTTTGCTGTATCGATTTATCCTTCAACCTTGACCAATTGCACGTGAATAAAATGAATAGGACTGCATTTATTATAAAAATTAAGTATCCTGAACTATCTGATAATTATTTATTTAAAAAAAGCGAACAGAAGGTGGAGAAAATGTGAAAATTTAGAGAGAGTAGAGATAGCCGAAGGAGTTTTTGCAGATGGTGTGGTGCTAATGGCAGGAAGTGAAATCCGATTACAAGAAAATCTGAACATATAGAAAGGTGTTATGGAAGAAGAAGGCATGAAAATCAACGAAAATAAAACCAAAATACTTGTAATAGGTAATCAGAAGATCAACACAGAAATTAAAATAGATAATGTACAAATAGAACAAGTAAAAGAATTCAAATACTTAGGAATAACTTTTAACGAAAGAAGAAAACAAGATGCAGAGATAAATAAAAGAATGGAGAAAACAATTAAGCTATAATATGCCATCAACCAAAAATTTATAAACAAAAAAGAAATCACCAAAGAGACAAAAGTAAAAGTGTATAATACAATATATCGACCAGTTTTAACTTATGGGTGCGAATCTTGGACTCTTACAAGTAAACAAAAAAGCAAAATACAGGCAGCAGAAATGAAATACTTGAGAAGAACATTTGGCACAACAAGAAAGGACAAAATTAGAAACACAAAAATAAGAGATGAATCAGGTGTCCAGCCCGTACTAAAATTTATAGAACAAAGACAATTCAGCTGGTGGGGACATATTCAGAGAATGGACATGGACAAAAGTACATGTGAGGCAAAAATACAAATAAAAAGAAAAAAAGGAAGACCAAAACAAACATTGAATACAATAGTGGGTAATATATTAAGAGAGAGAGGTAAATCATGGGAAGAGGCGAGAACAATGGCAAGAAACAGGAAAGAATGAAACAAATTTATATATGAGAATCAAATGCAAACCCGACAACTTAGGGTATAAGGGTATATGATTATATATATTTATTTTGGTGCGAAAATGTGGAGGCGGGATCTTGAATTTAATCTTTATTTTTTCCTGGTGGAGATTTATCTACGCGGTGGCGTAAATTGAGACATAAAAACAATTGAAATAACAGCCTGTCATTCTGTAAACATTTAATTATTGTTCTTTTTTTAATTTCTTGGGAAATTAAACCATAATATTTTTAAATTCTTTATTTCAACGTTTCGGTAGCGTTCCAGCTACCGTTGTCAAGAAAAAATAAGTAGAAATTAATTTTTATCCCTAACTGACACAACAGAAAAAATTTTGACAACTAGACAATCAAAAATTATTTTGAAGTTTAAGACTGCAAAATTTTGTTATCAAATTTTTATTAAGGTCCATTCATAGTAGATCATATCTGTGGCAAAATGTGAAATGAAATATTTCATTTTATGACATTCCAACGATATGATAGTTTACTAGAAATGGATCCAGTGAAGTGCACGTTTTCTTATAATTTATAATTTGAATAGTTGTTAATCGATACACATTTCAATACACAAAATCAGAAAACTGAGTATACATATTTCAAAAACTTAAATATTCATACACAAAAAAAACTATCAAGAAACGCGTTTTATTAACAACATTTCCAATATAAGCGAAAAAAACGCGCTATCCCAATAAAAACCGTTCCTGGAACGTGCACTTGTAATTTTTTATCATCATTTACTGAAATTCTTTTTATTGTAAACTGATATTATAAATATATAATCTATTATTATTGTATTGGTTTTTAGACTCAGCCTACATATAGTGCTACATAAGAACATACTTACACATAAAATTTTGATAACAATATAGAAAATAAGAATAATTAGGTTAAACAATAGCTCATTATTTTTAATAATGGATGGTACCTACTCCAAAAATAGAAGCTAAAACTTGTATTTATATATTTTTCACAATATTCGTTAAGCTGTTGAATTGACTTAAGCAATTAATAAATTGAGTTGAACAATTAAAACTTTGTCGAAGCAAGTCATAAAAATAAACAATTATTATTTGAGATTCTTTGGTTTCACTTTTTTGCGTGTAGTTAACATTTAATTTATATTTTTTGAACAATTTTCTCAGTGTATCTTGATCCGTTATCTGTCAACGTCAGTTTGAAGGTCACGAAATTTTGCCCCCAAAACATCAAAAGATTTACGCCGGCTTTCGTTTCTTGTTTGGCTGGTGTATTCTGTGATTTTACGCAAATATGGTAGGTAGCGTTATTTAGAGAGTTATTGGAACTTTGATAAGGTCGAGCAGGAATAGTGCTGTCCTTATAGTGATATATACGCATGCGCATTTGATGTTTTAAGTAAGGAAAACATTATTAAGGTTAGTGCTTGTCCTTATTTGTGCGGGATTACTGCAGTGCACTATCTCGACTTTATTTCATGTTTCATATTTATATGTCAGAATTTGTAGGTGATTTGTGTTATCTGTGACACCTATCTTAGTATAATGTTATTATAGAGTTTCATGTTTCAATTAGGCAATCCAGATCACGTGACCTAATATCGCTGTGCAGGGCAAACAATTTAGACAGATAGGTTAGTTTTGTATTGTCTATTCAGACATAAACAGTGCTCAAGACTTTTTAGTCGAATTTATTAGTATATTGTTCATTTGATTAGTATTTTTTATTTAGAATATATCACTTTTCTTAGTTTTTATAAATATTGTTATTGAACAAAATGCCTGTTATTCTGTTAAATCATCTCTATTGATTGCTGCTAACCACATTTCTCTACGCTTCTTACTTAATTCGGTTTGAACGGCTCCCACAATCGACTACAATACAAGTTGTTGGCATTTTGAAGTAGGTGTTTCACTCCTGAAATCCGTAAGCATAAAAGTTGAATACTGCAGGTGATATCTTCCAATTCAAGCAAGTGAAATTTTAATGCCAGCAATTTCATAAAAGTTTCATTTTCATTATAATATTGTATATGTTTTAGTCAATGTGTGCTTACCCGTAAATATTAAATAATAATTCTTGATAGTCTAAAAACCACTAACAAAAAAATAATGTTCTGATATAGGTACACAATCAAAAGTTGGTCCCAAATTGATATACCCAGCTTAAAAGTTTTATAAGACTGAACTTTTTATTGTATATTATTAGTATAGAGACAGCAAAATCCACGGTCTACAATGTAAATCACATTTGTTTACCCTAGCTGAGTTCGTTATTTGCATCCCAGAGGAGACGGATATTTTGGTCAAGTGATCACAGATTAATCTGAGCAAATTGCTATTAACGAACGGCCCGACCAATCATACATTCATATAAACGAACTTCTAACCTCCTTTTTGCCTGTGTCTTTCATTTTAGAGACTACGATTTTTTTGTTTGATTTTTTCGTTTTAGATTTTATTTTCCATTATTTACGACTATGTCTAGCCCTGAAGCAATTTTGGTAGCTATTCATGGTCCACAAACAGTACGAGATTTATCTAATGACAGGAGTGACTACAACATAACCTCATAACATGACATATAAACAGATTAATCTTTCTCGTCGGTCAAAATATTCTAGTCCAGTAAATGAAGGAGGAAAAAAAGGCAAAGTTAACATTAATGACGACCTGTTTTCATCTTCCGGCTGGAAGTTGCATTTGGTACATCATTAAACAAACAAAGTTCTGCATGAAAACGCGTGCGAGGGCGGAGAAAATGGCCCCAAAAGACCAGAAAAATAGGTTTTCAGCCAATATCTCCTAAAATATGGCAGTTAGAGATTTTCGGTTCAGATAAAAATTGAAGTTCATGTCATTTTCTACAAAAATGGTCCTTATGATTTTTTTCGTAACATTAATATTTTCTGCAAAAAAATGGGGTTGAAATACCGGAAATTTTGAAACTTGTGAAATATGCAAGTTTTGTACAAAATTTGAGCTGGGGGTGTTGGAAATCAATTATTTTCAATGTTTTGGATTGTGGAAACCAATTGTAGATGGCGCCACCACATTTTACAGAATGGGAAAATCCTCGGTGCCATAAATGAGAAACCCTGTAACCAGACACTTTTGATGGATATTTATGTTTCAGAGGGTCTTGTTTTCCTCTCAGATGAGGCCTCAAGATAAACTTATTAGGAAAACGGGCTATAAGATTAATTCTAGCGAGATGGACCTCACCAGTGGACCTGAATCTAGCAACAATCAGCTTTGCACATGTGGTAAAAAACTGAAGTTCATTGTGCTTTTGGTAAGGAAAACTGAAAATGCCTCAAGAATATTTACCCATAATACTCAGCAACAATTTCTTGCAGATTCTCCGCAAATTTTTGCAAATTTTTTTGCAACCAGACTGATTGAGGTTTTTGAAATAACGAGTTATAAACGTTCTCAATGTTTCATTTATTAAAGAAAAATATCTATTTTTCTTTTTTACTTATTTATTTATCAACGGGAGAACCCAATATAATGATACAAGAATAATACATTATAGACTAAAATATTACATAGAAAATTTTCAACAAAAGTACAAGAGATTCGCGGGTTAATTATTGTCCGTAAATTGATGAAAAAAGTATATAAAAATACATTGCAATTATGACATGAATCTCCCTCTAGCTCTACCCCGTCAACTTCTTCTGAGTCTACAGTTTCCTCTAATTCTACCTCTTGGGATAACATATTATCGCTGTCTTTATTATTCGAACACTGGCGTTTCTCACACGAAACATAATAATAAAGAAGTTTCCCATATGGTGCGAACTTAAAGTGGACACAGTGTAAACCTACTGTAAATATGTCAACTAATTTATTTGTACGTCAGTAAGTCAAGGAGTTTTTACTGGAACATTGTTGTTATTCTATCCAATACACTTCATCTGTTACCACTTCTAAAGTTCATCATTTTATTTCATTAAGGATAGTAACGTCCTCTATCACACAATTGAAATCAGATGCTTGTCTCTATTACCTACTAGTGATAGTATAATTTTCTCTTTCCACTACTAGCTGTTAAGTTGATAATTATTTTTGCTTCTTCCAGCCAACTGAGTTGAATTTCTCTATTAGTGGTTAATAGTTTTTTCTATTATTAACCTAGGTCAATAATGGACAAATTCTAATATTTTCAGGGATAGTAGTTCCACAAAAACTTGTGCAACATATTTTTGTATCCCAGGAGATTAGATTAGAATTGGAGTAGCTCTTTGTCCTATCCCACTGCGACCTTTGCAGATCTATTGTGGTCCTCCCTATATTTAGAGCTCAATATCTAGCTCTATTCTTTTTATTAGACCTAAGAGCCTGGATACCGCCTCCTTTCCGTAGCTCTCTGCCCTCGGTTTTTTTCTCCGAATAGGTGAAACCGCACCCTTGCTAAGCCTTCGCACTCACAGAGTATGTGCTCCGCGGTTTCTTCTTCTTCCTGACAGAACCTGTATAGGCTGTCATCTGCAAGGCCAATTGTGTGCATATATTTCCTCAGCCTACAATGTCCGGTCAGCATTCCCACCATCATCCTCGTCGTTTTCCGACTTTGACTTAGTAGGTCGTGTGACAGTTTTGTCGAAGGACTTTTAAGGAATAATTTTGCGTGTCTTTGTCCTGGGGTTTCATACCACCAGCGCAACGCCTGGTTGTTTATCCATTTGTGGATGCTCTCTTCACTTAGGCATTTTGCAATTCCACAGGAAGGTTCTGGTCCTATCATGACCTCCGTTGCTCCCTGCTTGGCTAATTCGTTATCCTTTTCAATGCCTTTTATTCCTTGGTGGCCTGGTACCCATGCTAGGGTCACTCTATTATGACTACCCAGTCTGTTTAGTGCCTTCCGACACTCCCACACCAGATTTTATGTTATCTTATATGAGCGTATCGCTTTAAGTGCTGCTTGGCTGTCGGAGTAGATGACGATTCTTTGGTTATCGACCTCCTGTCTCATCAACTCTTCTGCACAGCATTGCACCGCCATTACCTCTGCCTGAAAGACAGTAGCATGTTTCCCTAGGCTTAGAGAGATCGTGATCTTCTCTTGTACCCAGGAGATTCTTTAACATATTTGCTGCTTGAAACTACCTATCGAAATGAAATTATTTCAATAAAAATGACATTAGTTTAAAATTCGCGCTCAACCAAAAATGACTGATGACATAACGAGTACGTTCATAATATATCGAAAACTGACAGTGTACTTGTCAGTCAGACGACGGGGTAAACGCTTCTCGTAGTGCGTTTGTTTTTTATAAGCCTCAATAATTCACCACCCTGTTGTATCTTTGTATCTGTATCTTTGTATCTGTAGAGTAGGGAGGGTGAGTGTAGGCTTACAGCACTTAGGTCACATGTGACCCATTGTACTACATCCTCCCGAGGAGTTGTCCATCGTCCATCCTGTCCTTCTCAGGAAGGTGGACAGGTCCCTAGGAGACATCTCCTTTATATCGGTAGGTTTAGGCCAAGACTCACCGAACACACACTCTCTTATCGACGATAACTCCGGACACTCGCATAAGACATGCCTGACAGTTTCATCTTCCTGTTCACACATCCTGCATGTTAAATGCAGGTTAAATCTTTCTTCGACGCCAGCTTCCCAGGGTCGCCCGGGTGATCCTGGCAAGACTGCATCCTTAGATTCCATCCCATCTCTTAATGGATTGAGCTTGGATGTAACGTTTGGCTAGTTACGCAATAGGGAACTTGCTCATTTTTTTTTTATTTTACTAAAATGTGTGTTTATATATGAAAACACATTATACCAAATATCAGCCCTTAAATCGCAATACTTATTTCACAATAAATAATTAAAGTTGGAATCGCCATCGGGTATATTCAAACGAAGCAAAATGCGCGGCAGCGGCTGTGACGTCACACCGCACCTCGCGCATCGGTAACCGTAGAAAGCACCCGACCGGCACGAGTTTAACAGCCATTTGAAGCATTTCTTATTGATTTTTTATCGAATTCGAATAGTTATCGTCAGTTTCTCAGTTTTTAAGTGTTTAATGATCATTTTTTGTATTTATTATGGAAAAAACTCCGTATAAATACTGTATCGTTCCTTTGTGTACGAGTACAACTGTGAAAAATCCAGATAAAATTTTCATTCGCGTACCTGATAAAGATAAAAAGCGACGAATAAAATGGCTAAAAGCATGCAGAAGAGGTGTAGGGGATTTTTCTACGAAGAGCAAAGACATTCACGTTTGTGAAGATCATTTCAATGTAAGTATAAATAACTAATATAAATAATTAGGGTTCGGTAAACTTGTTACTTCACCAGTAAAGCCTGCAATCTTCTTTTACCACATACGTACTTAAATATAAAAAAATATCCACTTATTTTATTTAGATATCGAGGTACCACCTATTTAGTTAAAAATATTACTTAGGGACCCATAATTTTATACTTAATAAATACCTATTTGATTATGTATGTAATTTTTTTGTATCAAATTGCCGAAGATATGGATAATTATGTGAAGTTTAAACTGATGGGTGGTAAAAAAATAATGAAATCTCATGTAGTGCCTCACATTTTTGATTGCCAACCAGACAGAAAAAGAACATTTTCAGTTCCTGTAAGAGCAGCAGCTGTTAAAAGGGTGAAGAGAAGACTTGTTGATGAACCAGTAGCTTCCTGTTCTACCACAACATTACCAGGAATACTACAAACAATACTACAAAGGAATTTGTGCCTATGATATGGGTATGTATATGATAATAAATGAGCACTGGTGCTTATAGAGATCATTGTAAAAAGTGTTCTAAATGCAAAAACACTATGGCAAGCCAAGATGAAAGGTAGATTTATGGGTAAGATATAATATATAGTAATATTTATAACAGACACGATGTGTCAAAAAAATGCATACGAGGTGACAAAAAAATAAAATGTCAAATTTTCCAAATTTTTGCAAATATCCGTTTTTCTGTACATTTCTAAAAAATATGTTTCATACAAAAGTTGTTCGTCTTTATAAGGGGAACAAAAAACATAAGTAACATGTTTCCCTCAGACGCGAAATAAACTTTTTTGGATTTTTTTTTTGAAAATAACTGGCCGCCATTTTGAAACCACTCGACCGATTTGGCCAATAAACGAACTCGACCGAGATATTCACTCAAACTATTCGTCAAAAAATACGAACTCCGAAAACAACTTAACACCACGTTCAACGCTCTTTACGTGTTGTTTGAATTGTCGGTTCACGATCGCCTGACTCGAAAAGTGCGGTCTGACGTCAGAACCAATGGCAGCGCGTTTTAAGAGCAGTTCAAATTATTCAAATTTTAACCCTTTATTTCTCAGGTAATTTAATCGTTATTGGAATTTTTCGTTTTCTACGAAGTTCCTTATGATAATATCTTACGATTTTAATTGTTTTTAAATGATTTTATTTTTTTGGCAAGTTCCCTATTGTCGAGGTCGTTAGGTGTCACTGGGTCCTAAAATTTTCAATCCAGCCGCTTCCCTGGCTAAAGAATCGACAATGCGATACATTTACTCCTGTCGTGCCCTTTAACTCACCTCAGGATAATATTGTTATCTGCCGAGGCGTTAACTAAATCTTGGTGGCACTTTAGTACTAGCCCCGATATAACACGTTGTCTGTTCAAGGCTAATAGGGTTTGTCTACTATCAATGCAGATTGTTATGTTTTCTGGTTAGTTCTTTTGCGGCAATTGAGATACCAGCCAGTTCTGTTTGAACCACACCTTGATGTATAATATACTCTTATTTCAATTTAGTTTCTGTATTATTATTATATCTCATTCCACAATTTATGACCACACTGTATAATGTATAATGATCTGGGGACCATTATCATTATAGGTACTTGAAGAGGCACAAGGAAAATGTAAACATTCCGGGACAAATTTTTTTTATAATTTTCTTGGAATCAGCAAAAAAGGTATATCTATTCAATGAGATTATTGTTTGAACAACCCTTTATTATATAACTTATACATTATTTCCAATGTAAATATTAAAACTCGATCTATCATTTCAAGGAAGGTCGTTTCTACGTCAAAAAATACATTAAAATCTGTGTGATAAAAGAAATAAGTTTGATGACACTACATAGAACAAGGAAAACAATTTGCGTTTAGTATAAACTAATATTTGGTGGAGTATTATTACAAAAACCGCAGTCTAACTGTTTTTTTGCAATTTAGACGTAGTAATAGAATGGGATGCTATATCCGTTGGTCACCATAAGTTAAATGAAGGGTCAAGTTTATATTTTCACTGCCAATAGCATTTTCTTCAAGGTAAACTCCAATGTTTACTCCTGTCTCAAAAGAAAATTAATAACCTTTTCGAGCTAACGCAAATGTATAAAAGGTTTTCTTGCAAGAAAATTCGCTATAATCGGTAAAGGGTGCAGTAAAAGAGTGTTTGTTTCTCGCATTGTTTTCCTCCTACGACTTTCAGGAAAATATTTCCAATTTGAGCGTAATTTACTGTTCTTACAGATAAAAATTTTGAAACCAGGATTTGAAGTTTACAATTTAATTTGCTGTGGTATTTATTGCTTTGTCAGGTATGTCAACAAAAACTCTTTCTGAAATATTAATATATACAGTGTGTCCACGGATGGGGTGAAAAATGTGTGTCACCAGTCCCTCAACAGTCCAGGCAGTCATAATAGAGTTACCCTAGCCTGGGTACCAGGTTAACAAGGAATAAAAGGCAATAATAAAAAGGCCGATGAATTAGCCAAGCAGGGAGCGACTGAGGTCATGTTAAGGCCTTCCTGTGGAATCGCTAAATGCCTCACTAAGGAAGGCATCCACCAATGGATAAACAACCTGGCGTTGCGTTGGTGGTATGAAGCCCGAGGACAAAGGCACGCCATACTATTCTTGAAAATCCCGAAGTACCGAAAATCTTGTTTCATTCGTTTGATAAATATCGGAATCCCACCATTATAAATTTGCATACTTTTATTCTAATTGTATTTGCCATAGTGCCCAATTATCTCCCTGTATATTTCAAGTAATTTACAGATAGTATTTTATACTTATAGATATTTGCTTGATCACGACTATTAATTCAAAACAGTACGATTTGTTGATCTAATAGTATTGAATGTTTTCAAAATATTCAACCGATTGACAAAAACTTAAACATTAATTAATATAGTTAAGTATTGACAAATTTGTTATTTTAACAAATTGTTTTCATTTCACAGACACTAAATCAGGTATTTTCCAAACAAATAGAAAAATAAAACTAATAACTGAAGGAAAATTGTCACGTCAAAGATAAATAGGAAATGAATCGCTCAAATATAAGTTGAATAAAAGTACATGAATTTGAACATGACAGTTTATGTTAAAATGTAGTTAGTTCATTAGTGAAGTGATTGATTTGATTTTAAAATAGTGATATGAACATACAATAGTTTATATTTTGTTACGTTCTGTACGTTTTTTATGGTAGCTATATTGATTATTTGGTTTGATTTTAATGAGAATTAAGCGTCGATAGGTACTTTTTGAATATTTTTATTTTCAACGTTTCGGTAGCCTACCAGCAGCCGTTATTAAGATTTTTATTTTAACTAATAATTACTTATAAAAATTTAGATAACTCGACAATCAATGAAAATATCCTTCGAAAATATTTTAAATTTGGGACTGCAGAAATATTTTTCTTATAGTCTGTTCACAGTAAACTTCATCGTTGATAAAAATGATTGTGGATGAAGTATAACATTTTTACAGCATTGGGTATAGTCTACAATGGAAAAAGGATGTAGTGAAGTTCCTTGGGAACGTTTTAAAACGATAGCTCATTTTTACTCACTTTACAACTAACCTATATTCAAAAGATAAGGAGGCTTCCACAAAATGCATAAATTTCTTTTGTTTCAATGTCCAACGAAAACTTCCCCCATCAGAAACCCTCAATTTTTTACAAAAATATCAAGTGTGGTCGAGGGACACATTATTTAAAAAGTAATTACCTAATTTAATTGATGAAATAACTTGGACTCAATTAATTTGTTCCTTGAATATTAGTAATAACACAAAAAACTTAAATTCCACATTATTAATGAATTAAATGCTGGAAACGACCTCTGCTGATCTCCATACAATGATGCGATCTTCCTGAAAATCGATATCACCCCGCCAATGCCAATTGAGAATGCAATGTTGATCTTTCGATTCATAATTTGTCCGGTTAAGTCAAGATCCATATCTCAAATCTGGTTAGAATACAAACAAAAGGGCTCAATAAAACTCTATACAGTGCTATTCAAATGTCCCCTCCCCCCTCGTATCTTTTGAACGGCTACACTTACATTAATAAAATTTGGAGGGCGAATATAAAGTGTTGTCAACTTCTCTACGAATGCTAACAGGTGACGTAGTAGTAATAGATGACGTCACAGTGCCACTCTGGCCAATAATTTTAAATAGGACCTTATGGCAAGTGATATCTAGTTTGAAAGGCATTGACATTGGCTACATAGCCATATTAAATTTGTTTGGGTTTAAACTAATTTTGACGGATAAATTACATGAATACCAAAATTATTGAAATTATTTTTTTAAATTTAATTAATCAAATATCAACAATGGATTCTTATAGCAAGTGTTTGAAATGTGCTCCGTCTACTTCCTGATAGTAATACATCCTATTAGTAAACTCTTGTTGTACTCGTTCAAATGTGTCAGCTGAAATTGCATTGCATTCTTCAATAATTCTTTCTTCACACTTCACCGCTTAAATTTGAATTTAGGAAGACAGGACCAACTATGTGGTTTCCCAAAATACCTGCCCAAACATTGACTTTTTCTGGAAATTGGGTGTTGTTCACGAAAGGTGTGAGGATTTGTGTCACTCCAATACCTTACATTTTGTGTATCCACATTTCCATTGAGGCAAAAGTACTTTCGTCATTAAGTTTTTGTGTAATGTGAGTTTTGACTAATTTTATTTGTCATACATTCACAGAATTCGAGTCTTCTGTCGGGGTCGTCATACGAAAGGTGGTGCACCATTTTTAACTTGTATGGATGAAATTTATTTTCAGCCAACACTCTTTGTCCTGTACTTCTACTTACTTCACAGATAGACGCAACTTTAGTTGTAGAGAAAGTAAGGTTTACTACCATTTCTGCAACTATATCAATTTTTTTATCATCACTAAATGTTGGTCGACCAGATCGTTTGGCATCTTGAACACTACCTATTGCTTCAAACTTGTGAAGAAGCTTCCTCAAATAAGTTCTCGAGATAGGGCGATCTGGGTATCTCTCATTAAATAAACGTTCCGCTTCATGGAGATTCTTTCTAGATTCACCAATTATTAAGATAGCTGCTACTTTGTCGGCTTGAGTACGTACCATTTTGCCTATGAAAACTCTTAAACGTCTCGTTAAACAATAATAAAATTGAATACTTAACTTATTTAAAAAACTTTGCAAAGCAACAAATACTATTAAATTAAAAAGGTCAATTTTTTTGACAACTAACCAGAGGCGGACTGAAAAATCTCCAATATTGAAAAGTGAAATAATAATTTTGGTATTTATTTCATTTATCCGTCAAAATTAGTTTGAGCCCAAACAAAATCAATATGGCTTTTTAGCCAATGTCAATGCCTTTCAAACGAGATATCACTTGCCATAATGTCCTATTTAAAATTATTGGCTAGATTAGCACTGTGACGTCATCTATTACTATTACATCACTGTTACCATTCGTATAGAAGTTTACAACACTTTATTGTCACCCTCCAAATTTTATTAATGTAAGTGTAGCCGTTCAAAAGATACGAGGGGGGGAGGGGACTTTTGAATAGCACTGTATATTATATACTCCGTTTTACATAAAAAGAATCCACTAGAAATCTAGACTAGAAGTTGCAGTCGTATGAGCGAAGAAGCTGCATCAGTTTTGATGTTCAGATATTGTTATGTGCAGCTTCTTCGCGCACACAACTGCAACTTCTAGACTTCTAGTGGGTTCTTATTAAGTGAAATGAAGTCTAATATATCACCTTGCGGCCACTAGTTTCGGTAAGATATCACCATTATCAGGCCATGAAATATCGAGCTGCTTTTTTGGCTCTTTCACCTCAAAATCGTTAAAAACATAAATTCATCGACAAAATGAAATTTTTGATTATTACTTTTGATGTTTCAGCTATTTTATACAAATACCACCAAAAATGCATATGTGCTGTAGAGAATTATATTGATGCTGAAAATTTTTCATTATGGAGATGAAAGCACCAAAATTTTGCCGAGATTATTCGGAGTCTTGCAATTTCGATGACGCTGTGAGTGAAACAGGTGAATATTTTCCAATATACTATTTCTACACAGATTATATCTTTACTTTAGATACAGGTTGTTCCAGGAGTACGAGCCACAAACTTGGGAGATAATGAGAGAAATTGAAAAATGTTTTTTATGATCAAATAACTCATTGGGCATAAATCAAAATTCAACCGATGATACAAATATATTATCTAACTATCATATTATAATGATGGCTATCATTCACTTAGTGAGTACTAGCCATTATATGTGAGTAGAATACTATATTTTGTCCATCACTGTTTATAAATGGATTTATTTTCTCACCCTTTTCTCCAATTTAGAAAGGGATCAAAGGCTTTCCTAATATTTTCGACTTCTTTGGCAATAAATTTAAGGATACTATTTTATTCTGCTTCTCTCATTTTTGGCGGGATAATCTCCCTTCCAGTGTCTTACTCATTTTCCATACTATAATTTCTAGAAATTTCAATTCAGTATAAAAATTGAAATTATTGCAATCAGCTTTCAATCACTCAAAACTTCACTTAGTTTTGACCACAAAACAGTCTAACCTATAGAAATGAAAGTTTATAGGATGACCTTGAATTAAAAAATGAGGTTTCAAACCCACCCACCCGAAGCGCTAGTTGCAATTGAGTTGTCGAAACAGGCATGGCAGCTAATGCCTTTAGCAAGGAAAGAAGAAAAGATTTTGAAATTCATCAAAGCTGTCATATAGTTTGTTGTTGTTACCATTGTCTTTTATAGAATGTTTCCTTTTGCCATTTGCTGCTGTTATTTGTGTTTTAATTAGGTACTGTAAGTCTTATCAAGTGTGATAATTCATAATATTTATAATGGTTGGTGTGAAGTGTTGAGTTCCTGGGTGTACAGACATTGCATCAAAACGACATAAGGTTTCCCAAACATGACCCTTTGTTGTTGAATGAATGGGTTGCATTTTTTCGCAATCCAAAACTAAAGGAATTAAGCGCTGAACAGGTTTATAAATCCTACAAAGTTTGCAACAGATATTTTGAACCACAATAATTTTATTGGGACAAAAAGGGGCCTCACTCGAAAAGCTACATTCCTTTAAGGATTGATCAAAAAGTGATAGGAAATACGTAATATTATCACTCTTAGGCCTTACTTAGCGCGTGGTAAAATGTGAATTGCATTTAGGAATTCCTAAATTCGTATTAGGTATTACCTGACTTTAGGATATGGTTAGTGAAATCGGGCATTAGTCATTCAAAAACAAACTTCCATTAAAAAAAGCGTTATGAAATAGTTCTGAACCCATCCACTGCGATCGCTGAAATTCTTCTTCCCTTAGTCTGTTTTTTGGCCTCAGCTGCCTTGCCTATTTCGACAACTCAATTGCAACTAGCGCTTCAGGTGGATGGGTTTGACACCTCATTTTTTCATTCTATGTAATCCTATTGGACTTTCACTTCTATTGGTTAGACTGTTTTGTGGTTTTGACATCATTATACGCTCTTCGTGGCGGAGTGGTTTAGATATCTGACTACGTGAAATGAAACATCGTAGGAATAGGGGTCTTCCAAATGCCACACAATTTTCAAGAAAAGAAAAGGCGTCCTCTTGTGACAAGTTTATGGCTTAAAAGATATAGACATTGTTATCTTGCACTGTACACTGATTTTTCGTTTCTCACCTTCACAAGTGTGGACACTAGACAGACAACAAATATTCACATGAACTAACCTAAAAGGGAGATGACAGCCGCTCACTTGGAATAGTGAATTTTTTTATTAGAATCGTACAAAACCGATTCACAGAATTCTGCAGCTTTGTTAATATTTAGGTATTAGTACTTATTTTACGTAAATATAACAATATAACATTCTCGGAGCTTTAGTAACCACCCTATTATTAACGTTGATTACTTTTGTAGGTTTCAAAGAACACTCAGCATTTAAAACTTATTTTTTTTCACACAGAATTTTATTAAATTTTAAAGATATAGACAGATACAATATTTTACTTTCAAACTTCACACAGTGAACTATTCCGTTGGTGTTGCCAACACAACCACGCTGCCAACTACACAAAAAATATATATATATATATCCAGGCAATTTTTATCGTGACGTCAGCAATACGGATTCCAACACTATATTTCTTCAGTACTTTTTTGACAAGAAGGAGTGTAATTTCCACTAGACTGGGTATTCGATATAATAGAAATTATAATGATTTCAATATTTTTATAGGTTATGGAAGATTTCATTATGAAGCTGCGGCGATTTGTAGTTTATCCATAGTAATCGTTGGCTTCCAGAATTACATTGCCTCTTATATATTTCCGTCAGCACAATGCGAACTTAACCTAACTTCTTTCGAATTGGGCCTTCTTAACGTCGCTTTTCTTGGTGGAGGTACCGTCAGCTGTTTTCTTTGGGGTCTTCTAGCCGATAACAATGGCAGAAAAAAAGTACTGATATTTACGCACTTTTGTAATGCTTTTGTCACCATCATTTGTTCCTTGAATCCACATACGACATTTTTGGTGACTTGTAGATTTATAAATGGTTTTCTAACGGGAGCACCGGGTAAGTAAACATTTACAAATATATCTTCTGTATTGTATATTCCTTGTTGGTAATGAATAATTATTTTTGTCAATTTTTTTGAGAAATCAAGCCACAATTTTTTATATACTCGCAGAACGGACCAAATTGAGCGTATCAACAATAATAGAATTATTAAAATCATGTAAAACGAAATAGTTATGTACCTAACGTGCTGCATTTAGTGCGAAAGGTATACTTTACTCGAGCATGCGCTCTATTACAGGAAAAACACTTGCGCATGTGCTAGGGACAACTGTTTTTCTACGATCGGGAGGAAAATGGAAAAAATATCACTTAACTAGACATAAAATAACTAGATGCAAACTAACAAGTTTATTAGTTATTTTATCTGCAACTGTCATGGAACGGGTATGATTTGACACTATTTTTTAATCAAAATAAATATTAATACCAGAATTAAATATTTAAAATAATACATGAAGCTGCATTTTCAATTTGCGAAGGGAGATTGTCTTCGCCTGAACTATTTTCATAGATTTTTGTTCAACTTTGACGACATAACTAATTTATTTTATTTACACAGCTTTGTTTGTCTTTGCTGCTATGGTAACAAAATATGATCTACAATACCTCATGTTTGCAGACAATATTAATAACAATATGTTGGATTCAAGTTTTCTTTTAATAAAATCTCATGATGTACTGTTAATAATACTAATAAACAGTTGTAGATAAAATTTTGTACATAATACGTGAGATAGGAATTATTCACGCACTTATGTAATTACAATCTTCTTTGCAAACTTCACATGCGTGCGTTAATAATCTCCATATCCCACTAATTACGTAAGTAACTATTATGTTTATAGATGTGATCATTAACATTTTCTTATTAGCACAGTATTCAATCATTAATATCGATCGTGAGGAAAAATATACTTTTTCCACTACTAGCTGTGAAGTTGACACTTAATTCTTCTTCTAGCCCACTGAGAAGTTGAATTTCTCTATTAGTGGTTAATAATTTTCTATTATCAACCTAGGTCAATAATGGACAAATTCAAATATTTTGAGAATTCAGGGATAGTAGTTTAACAAAAACTTGTGCAACATAATTTTGTATGCCCAGGAGATTGTCTGTAACATATTTGCTGCTTGAAATTACCTATCAAGATAAAATTATTTGATTGATAATTTTTTACTGAATATAGTAACCAATCAAATTACTTAATTTTAAGTCATGTGTCAAATTTCATCCAATCACCGCTGTATTACAGCGATAATTTTTTACTGGATATAGTAACCAATCAAATTACTTAATTTCAAGTCATGTATCGAATTTCATCCAATCACCGCTGTATTACAGCGATAATACCCTACATGTGGTGTTTTCAGTTTGGTGTTCACTTTTTATTAAACATTAAATGAACGTCAAACTGACAACTGGATTAAAAATGTCGCGAAGATTTGGTATTGCATCTAACGATTCAATTAATTTACAAATTGTACTTTTCACAACTGTAGTTTTAAATAACAATGAATACCATTTGATTAAAATTGATAAAGTTTGTATTGAAAATTATTAAAAATCAGATTGGCAATCAATTTTTTGAAAGCTACAAAGTAAAAAATTATCTTATCGAATACTCCTCGGGTCTTGATAAATACTCAAAATTTTGTCGTAGAGGATCCTTCAAGCGTGTTGCTCAAAGATAATGCCTGCGGCCTTGGGCTATTATCAAGCAACACGCTTTCAGCATTCTCTATGACAAAATTATCTCGGTATTATCAAGACCCTAGGGGTATTACTACTGATAATACCCTACATGTGGTGTTTTCAGTTTGGTGTTTATTTTTTATTGAAAATTAATTAAACGTCAAACTGACAACTGGATTAAAAATGTCGCGAAGATTCTTCTCCGGCATAATGTAGTTTATCATTCCAGGGAGGACAAGGCACTTTACTCCTGTGTTAAACGTTATAATTTTCCTCCTATTCACTCACTCACTGTCTCGTAGAGAGAATGTACAGGGTTATTCATTATAAATTACCCACCCCCTATCATCGTTATTATCACTTCTAGAAAAAAAAAGTCTTGCATAAGAGTTGTTTGGTTACAGCTGAATTTTCTACACATTCTATAAAAAGTTCAGTAGCGTGCGTATTTAAGGGGATACAAAAAATAATAGTTCGTTTTTAAATGGGACACCCTGTATATTTTCACATTTTTGGAATGGACTTTTTTTTCTGATTTCAAAAATATATAATATGTTACCCCTACATTGTACCGTTTTTGAGTTATGAAATTTTGAAAATCTGAGTTTTAGTAATTACTGTTAATATGAAAAAGATCATTTTTTAAAGTGAGCTATGAAAATGACAGCTAATATGTTTGATAATTGACACTTTTCATATAAAGTGATTATAGTTGTCATTTCCATAGCTTATTTTAATGAATTATCTTTTTCATATTTTCAGTAATTACTTAAACTCAGATTTTCAACATTTCATAACTCAAAAACGGTACAAGGTAGGGGTAACATATTATATATTTTTGAAATCAGAAAAAAAAGTCCATTCCAAAAATGTGAAAATATAGAGGGTGATCCATTTAAAAAAGAAATATTAATTTTTGTATCCCGTTAAATACGCACGCTACTGAACTTTTGATAGAATATTAAGAAAATTCAGCTGTAACCGAACAACTTTTATGTGAAACTTTTTTTTGTAGAAGTAATAATAACCATGATAGGGTGTGGGTAATTTATAATGAATAACCCTGTACAACGAAACTAGAAGACTGCGGCAACATTATCTCCAATTATCGACTTTGTTTACAGTTTCCTGCAAATAAAATGTCATTTTAGTAAAGCGTCTTATAATAGTAGGTAACTGGGACCACCTGCTACTATACATTTTCCCCATTTTAGTGGCGACTACGTAAGAAGTTTATTTGTGAAAATGTCCATTCACTATCGATAAAATTTATATGAAGGAGTGAATTTATATTATAAGCGTACAAAAAATTTTCAAATGGGCTCATTTATTTGTGCTTTCACTTCTATCGCCAGTTCCTATGACTGCCTCTTTTTAATTTTTAAATTTTTTTCAGGTAGTTTAACTTATGCGTATCTAGCTGAGTTTCAACCTCCAAAATATCGCTTCAGAAGTGTGTGCTTTCTGGGATTATTCTTTATAGCGTCATGGCTACTCCTACCGATTATTGCATATCTAATTTTACCTTTAAACATAAACTTCACTTTCAAAGATTTCATAAGAATATCCCCTTGGAGATTCTTCCTACTTTTAATTGCATTACCAGAGATAGGAGTGACTTTTTGGTTTATACGATTACCAGAGAGTCCAAAGTATCATGTAGGAAAAGGAAATTCTAAAGAAGCTTTAGCTATTTTACGTAAGATGTATTCAATTAATACTGGAGATGATCCAGATAATTTTCCGGTGAAAAATATTATATGTGAAACTGATGCTACTACTCAATATAACCCTAATATGACCAGGGGGAAAACAGCAAGAATTTTAAAGGAAGTGGGTGATCATTTGAAACAGTTATTTCAACAACCACTATTATGGAAGACTTTTTTGATGAGCAGTATAATGTTCAGTAACATGTTTGGGTGAGTATCTCCATTTTCTCCATCTTCAAAACTTTTTCTAGAGTTTTTCACACATTTTTACTGCAAATTTATCAGCAATCCAATAACTGGGTGTGGACTGATGAAAAACTGTAAAGAATCCTTTGATGGGCTAGCAAAAGACAACACAATGTCTTTATTAAGGGATTGCAGGTTATGAATTGGTGAACCAGTTAGCTTAAGAAGGCTCAAGAGGAGACTTCATAGGAATCAAATAGGATTGCAGGTGATGGGAAATCGGGAACTGACTGGATGGAAAGCACCCATTGACAAGGTCATACAAAGAGTTTACTGAACAAGGTAGACAAGGAACTTTTATCCAGGCTGTTGAAACTGGGTGAGAGACATTTGAAAACAGTTACCGAACTGGTCACTAAGCGCTGTACCCTAAGAAAAAATCTACACAAAATTGGAACAGTTAGTGAACCTTTTTGCAACAAATGTGAACTATATAAAGAAACTCCTACTTACATGAGAACTCGGAACAAGAACTCAGACAAAAGCACTTTTGAAAGGAACTAACACAATCATCAGAACTATTTAAAATCCCCCAGTCAAGCTAGTGGCCTATAGACAAGTCTCAAAGCATCTGAAATAGTAGATAACATGGGAAATGGTACAAAGAGTCAGTTCTAGAACCTGAGCTGATGCGCTCAACCTAAGCGAATGAAGGAATGCATCAATAGTGAGAAATGTCTACAGAAATCTAGATAATTCACTTCTAGTCTCCATTGAACCTAAATTAAGTTTAACGAGTTTGAGGCTGGGTTTTTTTAGTGGAGGCTATTAAGATTATTTTGGGGGATTGATTTTCAGTCCCACCTGCCTACACCAGCTATTCGTGTAGTTCCGCTCTCTTTTTACTATGTCACCTAGGATGTTCTCAAAATTTTCTCTGGCTTTTATGACATTGTTATTGGCATATCCTGAGCATGATATTTCGAGGTAGTAGCGCCACACAGGTGCTCGTCAATCGTCGAACTCTACCGCAAACCGGAAATCATTTGAAAAAGTTGTTAAATTCTAAACTTACCCTGTAAACTTATTGTTCAAATGGTTAATGAACCTTTACTTTTGTTTCAGATTATTTGGATTGGGACTTTGGATGCCAGAACTCTTTATTAAACTTGAAAGATACCAAACACTTTATCCAAACTCCACGGCAACCATCAAACAACTATCTGCTCTGCCAACACATACCAACAAATCCTGTCAATCTTCTTTAGATCATTCTGTCATCATGAGCACTGTAGCAACTGGTACCACGGCTCTAATATTTAACGGCATCTCTTGTTTAATAAGTACGAAGATTTCTTCTAAAAATATGACCTTGGTACTAACATTTATAGGAGGTATCAGCGCAGGCTCAATTTATTGGTTAACTACATCGACGCAAAATTTAATAGTAGCTTGTATTTTCCAAGCAACAATGTTAACTGCTAACATGAGCATTACGAGTATAGCTGTTGAATTGTTTCCCAGTAGAATTGGAGGCATGGCAGTATGTACTGTTGTTTGTGCCGGTAGGATAGGGGCTGCTATCAGTAATGTGGTTTTTGCTTATCTAATGGATAAACATTGTGAATTGGCTATTTTTATTGTTGCCTTGGTCGAGATTATTGGAGGAATTTTGTGTTTTTTGGTACCGAAAACGAATGAGTGTCAAAATGAAGAAGCAAAGCAAGAGAAAGAGGAAAAGTATATTAATTTGTCCATATGGTAATGTATTTAAAAGTAATAGAATTTCTCAGATTATAAGAGCCATAAAATGTTTTTTCCATTGAACATAATATAATTAAAATTCCACAATTATTTTGGTTTTATTTCGAAAGCTTGGGAAAACCTCAAGTAGATATCTATCAGGAGGAGATTCACGACATATAAAAGTGTGCCCAGTTTAATATATTGTGTCAAGCAATCCTCAAAACACTGAGTTCTTGTGAAATCAATTTCAAGCGAAAACAATATTGTCACTTTATTGTGGATTCCAGACACTGGATAGAATTAAATGGAATAGAAGATAAACTAGCACAGAGGGGGGGACTGAAACAGTCTCTTAGGGACCGGAGCCATTTTGCGGTATCAGCTCCAATGTAGTATTGGAAGAAATAGGCAAAGCCGAAAAAGGAGATGTGACCATTAGAAATATCGCTTGGTTATCACCAAATTTAAAGACAGATGTCTTTGCAGCCGGATGAATCTGCCTTTATTTTCTTCTGGTCGTTTGTTTGCACTCATTATTTTTAACAAAAATCGAAAATATGTCTACTTGGTATCTATATGGAATGACATTTTATAATAATTTAAATTGTTTCATTTTGAAATGTCAGCCTATGGATACCCTTTCTTCAGCAGGAAGCCCAGAGTGGACATCACAGCCAGCCTTGGCAGGTACACTACTGGAACTGCCTGCAAGAGAGCTGTATCTGTAAGATTTTGAAGAGTGGGTCACAGCACTTAGGCCACAATAGGCCCATTGTGCATCCTTCTGAGGTTTAGACTTCCTTCTAGCTCGTCATCCAGCCTACTTGTTTGAAGTAGGCGATAACGTCGCCGGAAGTAAGCTCCCTCATGCTGGCTTGTGTTAGCCTGTACTCGCCGAATACGGAATACCTAAATTGAGAAAGTGTCGGAGAAATCACAAAGAATCTGTTCGACAGTCTCATCTTCCTGTTCACATCCTCAACAAAGTGAAGTGTCAGACAGACCCAGTCTGTAGAGGTGTTTTCGTAGGTGGCAGTGACCGGTCAGAATACCCGTGGCTGTCCGAAGGTTCTGTCTGTTTATAGTCACGTATTTTTTGGCTACTTTCCTGTCCGGATACTGCAGCAGTTCCTTGGCAAGCCTGCAACCTTCTGCATCGTCCCATCTACCCTTAAAGTTTTCAAGGGAGTGTTCCTTTATTAGGTCTATCATAGCCGACGCCGACAGACCAATGAAAGTGCCAGGTCCCAAGAGTTTTTGGGAGGCTGCTTTCCTGGCTAGTGAGTCGGCAATGTGGTTACCTTTCGATTTACTGTGGCCCTTGATCCAGCCTAAAGTGAATTTTATTACCTGTGGTGGTTATCTCTTTTGCAGTGATGTAGATAGCAGTGAGCTCTGTTTCAGCAGCGCTGATATTACAGCCCATCGCCCATTTAATGTTTAGATTCAGAGATCTGGAGTAAATTCCACATCCTGAGCCATATATTGGTTTTAGAGCCATCCGTGAAGATGCAAGAGAGCTGAATAATCAACCTGTTGTAAAAAACAACATACACATTTTGTCAGATAGCCAGGCTGCTCTTAAAGCACTGAGCTTGAACAGGATAAAATCTAATATGGTATATAAGTGTCTACAATTCCTTGAAATACAAGGCAAGTAGAACAAAGTCATTTTGACCTGGGTGCCAGCGCATCGAGGAGGCCGACACCCTGGCAAAAAATGGATCAGAGACTCTATTTATCGGACCTGAACCATTTTTTTGGTATTGCAGCTTTTTTAAACATAACTATCCATTTTTTTATTAAATCAAAGCAAATTAAGAGTGCATTTGAGGTTATTTTTCAACGACCTTTCCAAATCTGTTACTATTTTTTATAAACGCTATTTTGTAAAAAAGTTAGCTCGCCTTTGACAGTTTTGTACAGGAATCCCTATGTCGCATCTTATAAATAACACAGAGTATATATGTGATGTTTTCAAATCTAATAGCCTCTAATACTAAAAATAATGAGGTATTGATTGTTGTTATAGTGCGCTAACAAGTGGGACGTGTTGTGCGATGAACGTACAGCAATAACATGCAAACCTATCGATCGAATGAAATTGATACCATCTGCGCAATATATGTAATGAAAAATGGGTGGACATTTCTATTGAAAATCCTTTATGCGATTCTATCCTCCTGTTACTAAAATTTTCCAGGAAGATACCTCGACGAGCTTTCGGGTTAAAATATGCAGGAAAGCTCTTTCAGTTTTCACAATTTTCTTCAACCATTAGGAAAAGAAAACTTGATATACAAAAATTGTATGTTGAATATTGCGCACTTTTACGTAAAAGCTATTGATTATTATGCCGTTCGGTATGGTGGAAGGAAAAGGAAGATTAGAGTATATAGAATTTTATATAAAAAAACTTGGTGACTAAAAAAAGTTTTTTTTTTATTTTGAAATTTTTTGCGCATCAACCATTAGGGTTATTAGCGCCCAACAATAAATTTACATCAAATTTATATACATTATACAGGGTGTTTCTTAAGTAATCTAAAATATTATATGGGGCGCTTCGTTACTCAATTTTAAGACGAAAAGTTCATATAAACATGTGTGATAGGTGTTGTCGTTTATGAGATACAGGGTGTTGAATTTATTGTAATAAGTCAGTTCTGATTGTACGTGAAATTAATTTTTCCCGGTGACGCTACTGGTTTTTAGAAGTAATACGCAAAAACATGCTTATTCTAAGTGGCCTTTGTAGCAACGTTGACAAGTGTCAAATTTGAAAACCAACGCAAAAATCGTACATTTTTATTTGATTGACTCTGTGTTCAGTTAATAACTATGCCAGTGTTTACTAATGTTGAAATTGTTAATATGCATTTTTTGTACGGATTAGCGAATGGTAATGCCTTAGAAGCTAGACGTACGTATGCCCAGCGTTATCCAAATAATCGTTTACCATGTTCAGATACGTTTACTAAGTTACATATTCGTTCACAAGAAACTGGAACTTTTGCTAAATCGAAGAATATTATTGGACGACCCAGAACTGTGAGAAATCCCCAATTGGAAAACCAGATTCTTCAAATTATTGACCAACATCCAGAAACGAGTACAAGAAAAGTTGCAGATGAAGTAAATGTTAGTAACAAAACTGTTTGGAATATTCTAAAAGATAATTTATTGTATCCATATCACGTTCAACGTGTTCAACATTTGTTACCTACTGACTATCCATTACGCATACAGTATTGTCAATGGATTTTACGTGAAATCGCGAACAATCCGAATTTTGTTGCCAATATTCTATTTACGGATGAAGCCAACTTTTCTAGACATGGGATTATGAATTTTCATAATGATCACATATGGGCAGATGTAAATCCACATACCATAAGTGTAAAACGATTTTAACAGACATTTTCGGTCAATGTTTGGCTTGGCATCATCGATGATTATTTAATTGGACCATTTTTCCTTCCTGTACGGTTAACCGGTGAGACATACCAACATTTTCTAGAAAATGAAGTTCCACTTCTTTTGGAAGATGTACCTATTATTATTAGAAGGCGCATGTGGTTCATGCATGACGGAGCTCCTCCACATTTTTCAGTGATTGTACGCGAGTTTTTAAATAATGTTTTTTCAAACCATTGGATCGGACGAGGATCTCCACAACCGTGGCCCCCTAGATCACCTGGACACAATCCTCTGGATTTTTGTGTGTGGGGATATTTGAAATCGCTTGTTTACACAACACTGATATTAAACGTACAAGATCTTCAAAATCGTATCATAGACGGCTGTAATGTTATTCGTAACAATCCTGGTATCTTCGAACGTATTCGACAATCCATTAGACATCGAGCGGATGCTTGCATTTTAGCTGGAGGTGGACATTTTGAACATTTGCTCTGAAATGTATTATTTTTTCTTTATGTTCAACACATGTTGCTTGTAATAAAATAATAAAAAAATATAAATCAGTAGCGTCACCAAGAAAAATTAATTTCACGTACAACACCCTGTATCTCATAAACGACAACACCTATCACACATGTTTATATGAACTTTTCGTCTTAAAATTGAGTAACGAAGCGCCCCATATAATATTTTAGATTACTTAAGAAACACCCTGTATATATTTATATACATACTAGGATTTCCAAATTTTAAGCAGTAAGTTTATCGGTTTCAGAAAAAGTTTGGCCTCGAGATCTGCCTTTTCGTTTCCGATCATCCCTATGTGTGACGAATATCTTTATGAGCTTCTTATACAGGGTGCGGCAGATAAACGGTCAATTAGAAATATCTCGAGAACTAAAGGTATCTGAATTATGAAAATTGGCATGAAGCGGTTTTGAATAATGAGCTATTCAATGAAAATATTGCCGTAACCATTCTATTTCCAGTTATACCGGAAGTCGCACATAACTTTGTAATTTCTAATAGAAGACCCTGTATATTTTTCAATTTTAGGAATATTTACGTTATTCTGAACATTTTTTGTTAATACTTCCTATACCTATTTTTAACCGTTTTTGAGTTGTAATGTTTTTTATATGAAAATGACACTTTTTTACCATGTACATAAAATTCAATATCCTCTAATGTAATTTGAATAAAAGTTTAAATTTTCTAGGAACTATTTACCACATACTGCTTTATAGTTTACACTGTGAAGTTACCTTTTTTATTATACAGGGTGCTGTCAAAATTGGAATAAAAACGGAATCCACAATCTTCGCGTAATTCCTTTTTTTCAAATGGGACACCCTGTATGTGATTATATATTTTAGAAGAATACGTTGTCCACTATCGATATGTTTCACTATTCCCTATACCGATCTTCTGCAGTTTTCAAATAAATCAGCTTTATACATTTTGTCACAAAAAATTAATTTATCAAGTAGCCTATGGAATATTCTGACAAATGTCAGTTATTGTTAATGTTTAATAGTCACCTTGTTGTATGCCGTTGTGTGAAAGGTATAATAATAGTTTGCCTTTAATTTTCTTAACAAAATAATAATGGCACATTTAGGATATACAAATGATGATCTATTAAATTTAATTCAAAGAAATAAGTCCAAGACCCATGTCGATAATGAGGATTTACAAATAGACATCCTAGGATATTTTGCAGCTCATCCAAATTCATCCTTAAAAGAGTCCAAAAATGTTTGGAAGTTGATGGGCAACACTTTGAACATTTGTTGCATTAACAAGCTAGTGCCTTATTATCTTTGATAGTATCTGTTTAATTGTTCAATGTTTAACCGAGTGTTCAACTCCATAAATTAATACCACATAGCCTATTAGAAAATTAATTTTTTGTGACAAAAATGTATAAAGCTGATTTATTTGAAAACTGCAGGAGATTAGTATGGGAAATAGTAATACATATCGATGGTGGGCAATGTATTCTTCTAAAATTAATAATCACATACAGGGTTTCCCATTAAAAAAAAAGAAATTACGCGAAGATTGTGGATTCCGTTTTTATTTCAATTTTGACCGCATCCTGTATAATAAAAAAGGTAACTTCACAATGTAAGCGATGAAGCGGTATGTGCTAAATAGTTCCTGAGGAATTTGAACTTTTATTCAAATTACATTAGAGGATATTGAATTTTATGTACATGGTAAAAAAGTGTCATTTTCATATAAAAAATATTACAACTCAAAAACGGTTTAAAATAGGTATAGGGAAGTATTCACAAAACAAAATTCAGAATAACGTAAATATTACAAAAATTGGAATATATACAGGGTCTTCTATTAAAAATTACAAAGTTATGTGCAACTTCCGGTATAACCGGAAGTAGAACGGTGACGTCAATATTTTCATTAAATAGCTCATTATTCAAAACCCCTTCATGCCAATTTTCATAATTCAGATACCTTTAGTTCTCGAGATATTTCTAATTGACCGTTTATCTGCCGCACCCTGTAGATTGAACAGCTCTCTTCTGATAATTTGTACTGAGGGATTCGAGAAGTACATTTGGTGAATGCTTTCAACAGAGCTCAGAGAGTCCGTAATGATCAAAAATGACTTGGTTCGTGGTTTTTTGCATATATAGGGTGTACCAACCTTACGACAAACTTCGTTAAATGGGTTATTTTGACAGATATCAAAAAATGTTATTAACAAAAATAGTAGATGTGTTGAAGGTCCATATTTTGAAATTATATCATACTATACAGAGTGCTGCATAACTCCGTTACAAGCCAAACATATGATTTTTCAAATGGGAACCCCTGTATATTATACCGAATTCGGATTGGTTACATTTTTTTGAAGCTTTTGATATGGGGTTTTGCCACGTTATACAGAATCCTTCAAAAGATATGGACACGTTTATTTGAAAATCGTAGGTAAATCAAGGCTCTGCCCCACTAAGCATGTAATGTTACAAAATATTACCATAATATTATGTATGGCTTACTCTCGTAACATGATAATGTAATATTTCATACAGCTCAATGCTATATTTAAGTTTCTAACATGGCAGAAAAGGCTACTGACAAGTTGTACGTAAGTTATATAGCGAGCTATTGATTGAGTTTCAGCTGCAATGTTACATCGGCCATGAAAGTTAATTATAAATGCAACAATACAAAAACTATCTACGAACAATGTGACTGCAGGTTACATTTGGAACTATCTATCAAATTTCAATAGGAACGTTGCACTGAGTTTGAAGTTACATTATATTTACAACAATACATAAGTTAGCTGAAAACTATATTGACAGTACATAGAAAACACAATACATTTTTAGTTTTCGATTGCATCATCGCAGAAATATATGAAATAATACGCCATGACAATTTTAAATAGTAAATATAAATAAGCTTTAAATAATATTTCCCATCAGACAAGCCAAACAATTTTGTATTTCCCGGTCATGAGAAGGTGCCGGGGCGCCACCATATTGCTTCGAGTTTCGTGTTCGAGAAGTACGCAGTACGCCTCATTCAGCTCATTCTGCAATTTAGTTGTGTATTGTGATTTGTTTTACTTAGGTACTCTTGTTTATTTTGAACTATTATTGCTCTGCAATTTTGTTTTGGTGGCAGAACAATGGAAAACGCATCTGCATTCAAGGTAAAGCAATTACATAATTTATTATTTTAGGTTAGGATGGCTTGGTATATATGTATTATCTTTCTGTGTTTAGTAGGAAAATAGTAGTGTCGTTTCGGTACCTACATATTATTATACAGATAGGTAGGAACGAAATTGTCGTAATCAATTTATGTTCATAAGATATATATTCAAATTAGAAGATGAAAACAACAAACAACAACTGGTGAGTATGTAGTTGAACGTAGTAAACTACAGTTCTTTTCAATTTGAAAGGTTGGAGAATACTTTTACATTTGTGAATGCTGGGGAATACTTTTTCATTTCAATTTTACTTCCAGGTTCTACAGTACATTTTGGTGGCGTTAATGAGAAATAGCACTATCATGTTTAAGTTAAATATTGTAGGTATTTACAATATTTTTTTGTTTCAGATGCAGTGAGACATGTGCTGAGTACTTATTCGTTTTCTTTTGTTATATTTTATATGAATAAAATTATTAAATTGAACATTTTGTCTTTTTGACCTCCAAGGCTTTCAAGGACATGTAAACTTAACAACTTCTCATGACAGAAACCTTCCTGCAATTACTAATTATGAAACATTACATGTATCAATCAATTTCAGTAGTTGCTGCAACGTCACAAAACGACATTTTTAATATCGCTTTTACATTTTTCTTGTACATTATATGCAGTGTTGCAGTAACCTTGCTGGAATAAATAATAATGGCACATTCCGTTTGTAATATTGCTGAACGTCCGTTTCAGTAGTAGCTGAACCTTTGCAGTAAGGTAGTAGAAAACTCTGATGTAACATTACACATTACGATGAAAGGTTACTGAAATATTGTATAAATATTACTTTGCTTAGTGGGGTAGATTGTTGTACGTTGAAGAAAAAAAATGTATTTTGCAAAAAAGAGTTTTGTAATATGATGCAATATCTCCGTATCCTATTAAATTTCAATTATATTCTTTCTCGTATACAGGGTGAACGGAAACTCGAACCTGTCATTTTCTTTCTTATTTCAAATAGAACACCCTGTATTTTATAGCAAAAATAGAATCTTCGATTATGTACCTAACTTTAGTTTTTGTCAAGCATTCCCTATACCCAAAGTTAATAAAAACACAGTTATTTTGTAATATTTATTGTAAAATATAACTACTGACCTATTATGTGAAAGCATTCAACGTTGTATGTAGCAAAAAATCCTAATTAATAATAAATTTCGATCAACAATTTATTCTAAACAAAACTAGCCACCAAAAGTATAATCCCAACCGTAATATTAAACTAAAGGTTCAAAATGTTCACCGTTAACATCAATGCAATGCTGCAGAATAGTTCAAATGATTTCTCAGCATATCAACGTTAGCAGATCGAAATGCCGCACTAATTATCTCTTTCATGTCATCTCTAATAACCGGGGATTTTATAAACTTATTCCTCACAAGACCCGAAAAAAATAAATATACTTTTGTTTAATCGGGTGACCGAGCTGGCCAATCAGTTGGGCCCCCTCTTACAGCATTGCATTTATGTTAACGGTGAACACTTTGAACCTTCAGTTTAATATTACGGTTAGGATTATACTTTTGGTAGCTAGTTTTGCTTAGAATGAATTATTCATTAAAATTTATTATTAATTAGGATTTTTTTTTACATACAACGTTTATTGTTTTCACATAATAGGTCAATGATAATAGTTTACAATAAATATTACCAGATAAATAGTTTTTATAAACTTTGGGTATAGGGAATGCTTGACAAAAATCAAAGTTACATAATCGAAGATTCTATTTTTGCTATAAAATACAGGGTCTTCCATTTGAAAGAAAAAAGAAAATGACAGGTTCGAGTTTCCGTTCACCCTGTATATAAGAAAGAATATAATTGAGATTTAATGGGATACGGAGATATTGCATCATGTTACGAAACTTTGTTTGGCAAAATACATTTTTTTTCTTTAACGTACAACAAGCTACAGAGCGTTGATTTACCTACGATTTTCACATAAACGTGTCCATATCTTTTGAAGGACTCTGTATAACGTATCAAAAGATAAAAAAAATTTAACCAATTCGAATTCGGTATAATATACAGGGGTTCCCATTTGACCAATCATATGTTTGGTTTGTAACAGAGTTATGCAGCACTCTGTATAGTTCGATATAATTTCAAAATATGGACCTTCAGCACATCTACTATTTTTGTTAATAACATTTTTTGATATCTCTTAAAATAACCCATATACCGAAGTTTGTCGTAAGATTGGTACACCCTGTATAATGGATTGAAATATTGCGTACAGTTCTCCAGAGCATACGCACTTGTCATTTCTGGTAGCCTAATTTTAATGATGGCACATAATTGAAATTCCTAACTACTCCTTTTCCCTTTTCCATTTTTGAAGAGTCTGTGTAGATTTGTGAGTATTGACTAAATCTGGACACTTTTTCTTCTTCTGTTCTTATCTGTTCTTATCAATAATTAATTTGTTTCGTATTTGCTAAAATTTGATAAGGAAGTATCGCAGTACGGGAGCTTCGTTAGCCAGGAAGGAATGGGATTAAGGTTCAGCGGAAAAGTTGAAGGAATGGAGATATCAAATAAGATAAGAGATCTATTTATTCTCTCATATAGAGGGAGATCAATTCGTTTTCTTTTTTAACACTTAGAGCCAAAACGATTTGACAGTGCATTTTTATATACTAACTATAATAAGTTAATTTATCTATATGCAATTGATATATTAGATAAGACAAGTAGACACCGTTTAACGTAAAAAGAAGATACTTGAAGTTGCAGTCGTATGGGCGAACTTGTTGTCAAAGCCAGCGCCATATTGTGAAATTGACATTCGTATTCAAATCAGTAGCGTAACGTTTTCACATTTAGTTAATTAAAACAAAATAACAATATTAAAAATGTATTTATCTTATGTATGGTTTAAATAAAACATATTTGAGATTTTTTTGAAGCTTTTCGATAAATTTTTACCCACAATTAACACTGGCATATGAACATATTTGGTGTCGTTAAAATATTTATACTTTAAATTACCGATTGTTTATTTTTAATGCCAATGGCATGAAACTGTTGTTCCGGGGCGACATAGATAAGCAAGACCCATTTTGATTTCTCCGCAAGACAGTTAAAAAATTTCACGTGGCTTCTTAAATAAAACGGAGTCTAATGAAGTTTTTTCAATTATCAAAAGAAAAGGGTAAAGTCAAATCCACAATATAAACGCATGTGAAATTTCTGTGTATAAACATAATGAAAAAATTAAATTTTAAAAAATAACGGTAGTTTCCTGTAACAATTGTCATATTTAAGTAGGTGAGGTGTGTTATCAATGAATGTCACAACGCCTTACAATTTTAAAAATTATTTTTCAAAGAGTTGACCGTTCACTATAAGAACAAACATTCATACAGGGAGGGGCAATCTTCTGACATCGGAGGATTACATCGTTGTGGTGAGAGATAGAACTTTATAATTTTGTGTGAGCTAATACAGTTATTGAGGGCACATTTTGAAAATACTTTCGATTCTACAAGGTGTTCCAAAAGCACGTAGCAGCACAAACTTACATTTTTTTAAATGGAACGTGCTATTTTGTTCAAGAATCGAAAAGATCTCACCGAGAGCGTTACAAAAATATAGCACTCTAATATATTATAAGGGCCAATTATTAGCAAAAAAGACCTCCTCTTTAACACTCTGCAAAACAGTAAATTAAAATAAATCAACAGGTCTTTGTATTCAAATGTCATACACACATAATTGGCTGTACTCAGTATTAATTACTTTTTTTATCTGTGGCTTCTTTATTACAGGGTGAAACAAAACGCAAATCAAGCAATATCTCAAAATTTTTAAATGAATCACCCTATAAGTCTTTTTACAATTTGTTAGTACAATTAATGAACTTTCAAACGATGTAGTACACTTAGGGCATAAGTTAATGGAAAGTCGTAGATATTTTATGATAATGGTCAAAAACAAGTATTTTACGTACACAAATTAAATGGTATTAAATTTTTACACGCAACCTCTTGTAAATTTTAACATTTCTAAGGCAATATTGTAAATATATTAATTTGAAAACTGAAAATCCAATTCACTCCACATTCTGTGTGAAAATTTTAATGTTATCCTTAGTTCGAGTATACTTTAGAAAGATATGGAAATCTCCGACACACCACAATCCAACAATGTGTCAATCACAACCATTTAACTAATGAGATCAATGGTTACGAACGTCCACAAAGCAAGACCATGAGGAACATTCAGCTAATGAGACTGAGAACCGTAATGTTTCAGAGAGGTCCATACCCCCATTTTTATCTCTTTCTTAATTTAAATATATTTATTTTAAACTGAAACTTCAATACATATAAATTCTGTGTGAAATCTTAATGTTATCCTTAGTCAGAGTATATTTAGAAATATATGGAACTCTCTGAAACACCACAATCCAACACTGTGCCAATCGCAACCATTTAACTAATGAGATCAATGGCTACGAATATCCACAGTGCAAGACCATGAAAAACATTCAGCTAATGAGACTGAGAGTCCCATAATGTTCCAGAGAGGTCCATACCTACCCCCTTTTTTACTCCTTTCTTGAGAATCTAATAGTAGTAAATAAGCAAAAATATCACTAAGATGTTTAGTATCAATTCTGTGGTTTATGTTGTTAGGGCTTCTTTTTATATGTACCATTTCTAGAAAATTTCTTTTAGATTTAAAATGCTCTGTATCCAATATCTTGACAGACACATAGTTCATTAGATGACCTGTTTTATTTACATGTTCCGCCAGAGCACATCTTTCTGGATGTAATCTACAGTCACTTTTATGACTAGTGATTCTATCAAAATAAAAATTTCTATAAACTGTAATATAACTTCAAATTAAAAATTTAACAATTCAATTTTATGTTTCCACTAATTTTGTGATAAACGTACAGTTCTTGAATGTCCAATTTGTATAATGCTACGGTTTCCTTTTTTAAATATACGATGCTGATATAAGTAGATATTGCCAGTCGGACTCCCTCATGAAGGGTACCGTACCATTATCTATAATAATGAATATTCTGCTAAATATTTCAAACGTCTACCTGTTGTCGTTATTAATATCAAGCAGAATGATTATTTAAAAATAAAATTAACAATAAAAAAAAATTCCTCGCGGGGAATCGAACCCGGGTCTACCGCATGAGAGTCTGGTGTGCTTTACTACTCAACCATCAAAGAATATGCAAATTGTTTATCTATAACGTCAGATTACATAACTTTTGCTTAAAAGGAACTAAAGTTCCTACCGTGTGTCCCGCGACACGTTCTACCTTTTTTTTAAATATAGGTTCTGATTGAGACGTCGAAAACATAGTCATAGATCATGTACATCGTTATTATTACTTTTAGAAAAAAAAGTCTCATATAAAAGTTTCTTGGTTACAGCTGAATTTCCTTAATATTCTATCAAAAGTTCATACCCCATATATTTCTACATTTTTGGAATGGTCTTTTTTTCTGATTTCAAAAATATATATATGTTATCCCTACTTGTACCGTTTTTGAGTTATTAAATGTTGAAAATCTTAGTTTCAGTAGATAGGTACTGTAAATATGAAAAAGATAATTTATTAAAGTAAGCTATGAAAATGAATGAACTAATATGTTTGATAATTGACATTTTTCTGATAAAGTAACTAAAATGGTTTACAGTAAGAAAAAAAATCAAAATACATATACAAAACAGAAAACAAAGATTTATTTAAAAAAAAAAATTATAAATAAATAACTCATAAAATATGTTTCAAATGAATGAATGTTCGAATGAATAATCCTTCAGCTTCGTGGTCGTATTATTTAAACTGTCAAACTGACACTCTTTGTAATTATGCAACAAGTTATCGATGTATAACCTGATTATTTTGAAGTACTTATAGTATTACTTCTGAATATTTTTAGTCTTTGCGCTTTCCCGTTTTTGATAAAATCCATTATTATAACCATAACTGCCCATTGTTTTCCACGATTTCATTATTACAATGAATGAAATTGTAGCAACAAGTCGAAAAAATCTAAGCACGTTTAAACTTATCGTATATACATATTTTAAAACATGCTCCACTTCCGTACGATTCAAAATCTTCGTACCATTTGTTCGTAGGTAGGTACCACACGTTGCAATAAATTGAACCCTTTAAAACCCTTTGACGACTGTCGGTATGCTGGGATGACCACCTATACAAAAATTTGTTTTTAATTTCCCAGCGGTTTCACAGGGATACCAGTGTGTAAAATTGGTTGCATATAGTATAATCTTGAGCATCTACTATTTTGGAACTGATTCAGTAACATAATAGTGAATCACAAATTTGAAGCGGCCATTCAGTGTTGACAGATCGTCATGTTTTAATATTTTTTTTTATTAGATCATTAATAATTACGGAAGTTGCGGGTAAGTGATATTTTTGAAGTCTGTTTCAAGCTATCAATTGTTATTTGCATGAAAACATTTAATTTTTTTTTGTAGATCTCTGTTTTTTACGTGGTATTGTGGCACGACCACCGGGCACGTACATTGTGTGAATGCGGTAAAACATTCTGCCAATATGCAGAATCAAAAGTGGAGCTTCAGGCATTTGGAAAGTATGTCCCAAGATGATGTTTTCGCCGTTCTGGATGAAATTACAAGTGACCAGAAGTCGATTGCCCGCGATATTGAAAGCGTTCTAGGAGATGATTTGGAAGTTGAAGAATTGAGGCAACAAAATAATCAAGATGTTTTTGATATTGAAAATATGGATATTGTGTTTGAAGACGAAAATAACGATCAGGATGGAGCAACCGCGAATCCAAATACTCAAGTCTCGGAATCTGATAGTGAAGACGATGTACCACTAGCGGTACGGCTAGCAAAGCGAAATAACTCTATATTTTGGACACAAAACGAAAGTTATGTAACAGAAACGAATCCATTGATTGGAACTACAGGCCCAAATATTCCAAATTTTGCACAGATGTATTCTTGGAACTATTTCCTGAGGATCTAATTCATCTGATTGTATTCCAAACCAATTACGTTCAAAAACACGGTGGAGATGGATTTACGCCTACGACAAAAGACGGAGTCAAAACGTTTCTTGGGGTAAATTTATTAATGGATATGAAAAAAATGCCCAGTTACAGAGATTATTGGTCATCACGTGATGAATTACGAGACCCTTTCATCAGTTCAACTATTTCAATATTGAATTTTTTGTTACTCTATGTTCCTACTGGTATCTTGAGGATACCACATCCTGCAGGACATACTCCAGTATCAGCATTGTTTATTTTGGTTTAATTTGTTTTAATAATATACTGTAATAAATAATTTTCATAAAAATCTCGTTTTCTTTTTTATAATAAAATTCGGGCTGCAAAGGGTTAATATCGTTCAACTTGTATCAGGTATATTGCATTTTCTGTGTGACGTTCACGATTGATTGAATAACATAAACAACACCACACACGTTCAAATTTTCATTCAAACAGTTGAACCAATCAATATCGTAATACTAATTGCATCGTCTTT
The DNA here is from genome assembly GCA_910591675.1 of Galerucella calmariensis. NCBI lineage: Eukaryota > Metazoa > Arthropoda > Insecta > Coleoptera > Chrysomelidae > Galerucella > Galerucella calmariensis. The sequence goes on along the minus strand of CAJUYG010001768.1, from coordinate 3,851 downwards.
GGATAATTTCAAAACTAAAGTCTTTTATATCCAGTCCTATATTAAATTTTTCCGCAGTACCGCAAACTATTTTCCTCTCTTCATGTTACGACAATCACATTTTTCAGAAGCTGACAATATTTTTAAATCTAAGCTATTCTCTCAGAATGGATAATAGCAATCCATGATATTTCAAATTCAATATTTTATTTTCAGATTTTGAATGGAAAAAATGATTTCCTAGATAACCTTTTCTGGTACACAGTTAACCCTTCTCACTTCATGACTCTTTTTGATAGTGATGAATATAAGCCCGTTCGAATTGGTTGGGAAGTCGGAGCTGACAATAACTTACCATTCAATACGTCTTTGTACTATGCAAGATCATTCTTTTCTGGTAGATTTTGGGGTACAAAAATTGCTACTAGCTGTCCAAACCAGGAAAGAAACAATTTTGGTTACTTTGCCTACGTAGATTTTTACACTGATGAGCCTTCAGTCCTATTTTCCTCTCTTTACGACGTATTAGTGTTCCGATATTAGCAACATGTAAAAGTAAAAAGTGCAAACAGATTAATTTTTAACAATGTACAATAATAAATACATGCCTAAATTAAATGTTATTTTATTATAGCGAAAAAATTTAAAAAAATTATGTTTCCCTTTATGCTATTCATAATTAATGATTATTGATATTTTTAGACTAGGCCCAATCTAGTACTGGCGTTATCCATTTAGTATGGGTGAACTTTTGGTTTTGAAACATTTTCCAAACTTGCGCAGTTCATATCATCATGGTAGTCGACGATATGTCGGTTACTTTTAAAAACTACTTTTGCATATTCAAGAAAACCGTCCTCTACCCCTGCCTGCAGGATTATATATTTCGAACTCTTGCCTGACTTCTTGCACTAACAGCGTTTTTCTCATCCGACTTATCCAAAACCTTTCTTTTCGCAATATATAGTGCTATTCAAAAGTCCTCTCTCCCCTTCGTATCTTTTGAACGGCTACACTTACATTAATAAAATTTGGACTGTGAAAATAAAGTGCTGTAAACTTCTCTACGAATGGTAACAGGTGACGTAATAGTAATAGATGACGTCAAAGTGCCACTCTGGCCAATAATTTTAAATAGGATCTTATGGCAAGTGATATCTCGTTTGAAAGGCATTGACATTGGCTACATAGCCATATTAATTTTGTTTGGGTTTAAACTAATTTTGACGGATAAATTAGATAAATACCAAAATTATTGAAATTATTTTTTTAAATTTAATAAATCAAATATCAACAATGGATTCTTATAGCAAGTGTTCGAAATGTGCTCCGTCTACTTCCTGACAGTAATACATCCTATTAGTAAACTCTTGTCGTACTCGTTCGAATGTGTCAGCTGAAAATGCATTGCATTCTTCAATAATTATTTCTTTCAAAACGCCAATGCTATCTGGTACCGCAGATCTGGTGACCGAGGTGGCCATTCTATAGGACCTCGCCGGCCCATCCATCTACCTCGATATTCTTCATCCAGGTAACGTCTTACTGCACCATAATAATGTGCAGGAGCACCATCTTGTTGGCCGAATTCATCTGGATTATCTTCCAGAATTTCAAGAATTAACGGCTCAATTGCATTTTGTATAACATCTCCAGATACACACCACCGCTTAAATTTGAATTTAGGAAAACAGGACCAACTATGTAATTTCCCAAAGTACTTGCCCAAACATTGACTTTTTCTGGAAATTGGGTGTTGTTCACTAAAGGTGTGAGGATTTGTGTCACTCCAATACCAATACCTTACATTTCCATTGAGGCAAAAAGTACTTTCGTCACTAAAACAAATTGTTTTTGTGTAATGTGGGTTTTGACTAATTTTATTTGTCATACATTCACAGAATTCTAGTCTTCTGTCGGGGTCGTCATACGAATCATTTTTAACTTGTATGGATGAAATTTATTTTCAGCCAACACTCTCTGTACTGTACTTCTACTTACTTCACAGATAGACGCAACTTTAGTTGGAGAGGAAGTAGGGTTTACTACCATTTCAGCAACTATATCAATTTTTTTATCATCACTAAATGTTGTTCGACTAGATCGTTTGGCATCTTGAACACTACCTGTTGCTTCAAACTTGTGAAGGAGCTCCCTCAAATAAGTTTTCGAGATAGGGCGATCTGGGTTCTCTCACTAAATAAACGTTCCGCTTCATGGAGATTCTTTCTAGATTCACCAATTATTAAGATAGCTGCTACTTTGTCGGCTTGAGTACGTACCATTTTGCCTATGTAAACTCTTAAACGTCTCGTTAAACAATAATCAAATTAAATATTTGAGCTATTTAGAAAAACTTTGCAAAGCAACAAATACAATTAAATTAAAAACGTCAATTTTTTAGACAACTAACCAGAGGCGGACTGAAAAATCTTCAATATTTAAATGTGAAATAATAATTTTGGTATTTATTTAATTTATCCGTCAAAATTAGTTTAAACCCAAACAAAATTAATATGGCTATGTAGCCAATGTCAATGCCTTTCAAACGAGATATCACTTGCCATAAGGTCCTATTTAAAATTATTGGCCAGAGTGGCATTGTGACGTCATCTATTACTATTAAGTCACCTGTTACCATTCGTAAAGAAGTTTACAGCACTTTATTTTCACCCTCCAAATTTTATTAATGTAAGTGTATCCGTTCAAAATATAGGAGGGTGGGAAGGGACTTTTGAATAGCACTGTATACCTATGTGATGTTTTCAAATCTAATAGCCCCTAATACTGAAAATAAAGAGGTGTTGAGTGTTGTTATAGTGCGTTAACAAGTGGGAGGTGTTGTGCGATAAACGTACATCAATAACATGCAAACCTATCGATCGAATGAAATTGATACCATCTGCGCAATATATGTAATGAAAAAGGGGTGGACATTTCTATTGAAAATCCTTTATGCGATTCTATCCTCCTGTTACTAAAATTTTCCAGGAAGATACCTCGACGAGCTTTCGGGTTAAAATATGCAGGAAAGCTCTTTCAGTTTTCACAATTTTCTTCAACCATTAGGAAAAGAAAACTTAATATACAAAAATTGTATGTTGAATATTGCTCATTTTTACGTAGAAATAGCTATTGATTATTAGACCGTTCGGTATGTTGGCAGGAGAAGGAAGATTGGAAGGGAAAATAATATATTGTATAAATATGGAATTTTATATATTATGTACTTATAATAGTTATTTATGTATTAAGAGCAATAATGTCACGTTTTTGCTCGTAATACATACAACATTTTTTCTGCAATCACTTAATTGTAACTATTAAAAACAAATATAGAGTAAAATTCATAAAAACTCTTAAAATCTGTCAGTTTAAATAATTGTGTTTGTAGTTATGGGCAACGAGCGTTTTGCCATTTTTTACGCTCGGCGAGCGTAAAGGAACTCTCCTCAAGAAACGTCAACTTTTTGTTGTCAATAGCAAGCGAAAAAGCCTACTTTTCAATGTGATTGTAGGAAAATTTTTTTTTACCTATATATGGAAATGATATTGATGATGAAATTGATATACAGGGTGTCCCAAATAAGAGTGACTGATTTTAAACATAAATTCCCAGCTTATTAATTGCTCCAAAGAGATGGGGTTTTCACTAGTTTTACTAGTTTATCAAAGAGATTTTTTTAGGCTTGGCTGGCATTTCATCTCATCAACACAGGGTGTTTTACTAATGTTGGTCAAATTCAAAGGGGAAAATATGTATTTTTTTAAATGGATCACCCTATAATTTTTGACCTTATTCGAAAGAGCAATCATTCTCCTTTCCAAAAATGTATAGTTTTCTATATTTTGTTTCATTAACAACAAAGATA